>JANHZU010007384.1:25210-40564 GCA_032468055.1 Acrochordus granulatus | reverse complement strand
TGACAAGACTCTTTGTACTCAAGGAGAACAAACCAGTCAATCCTACAGGAAATCAACCCTGATTGATCACTGGAAAGACAGATAGTGAAGCTAAAATACTTTGGCCACCTAATGCAAAGAGAGGACTCATTAGAAAAGACCGTGATGCTAGGAAAGATTGAAGGCAAAAGGAAAAGTGGACAGCAGAGGATGAGGTGGTTAGATGGCATAGTCAGTGTGATGGACATGGGTTTGGGAAGACCTGGGAGGCAATGCAGGACAGGGATGCCTGTCATGTTGAGGTCTATGGGGTCACAAATATTTGGATATGACTGCATGACTTATCAACAACTTTTATCTTTTATGGTTTATTAATTCTATTCTGATTTCTTTGATGCTTTAACAGCCTAGAGTGAGAGTCAGGCAACATAAACGTTTAATATGTTATGATTAGTCACACAGTCAGCCTGATGTTTGGACTGAATTTGACATGTTTGTCCATATTTCAAGCTTTTCCATGGACATGGGATAGGCAATGTTATTGTTTGATAGTGTTAAAGGTATTGTCACAAAATGTAAACTGATCCAGGTAACATTGCTTTTTTCAATTGACTGACTGTGATTTTGTCAGTGCCAAAGATATTCAGGTGATGTTCCAGATGTTTTGGAATTTCTTTTCAAGGCACCTATTACTATTTGTACAATCATTTTTTTTTGCCATAATCATTTCACTTCTATTTGCAGATCCGTATATTTTCTGATGTTCTTTCTTCTTTCTCTTCTGTTGTCTGCAGGTTTTGCAATGTCCTCTATCCAGACTTTTTTGTCTTTCTTATTGGCAATTGTTTAAGTCTGGGGTGTTGTATGGCAAATATTTCTCTGTCTGCATTTTAAGTCCCAGGCCACTTTAACTTCTTTATTTTTTATTACATTGTCTATTTCATAGTCCCACCAGTTCTTGTTTGCAGGAAAGTGTAATTTCTTGCAAATATTCCAATGCACTATTGTTGCTACTTTGTTGTGCTATTGTTTTAATCAGTCTGTTTGATCTTCTTGTAGCAGCTAATTAGTGGTCCTCTATTTTTTCAGCTTCTTTGCAGAAATGACATTTGCTGTCTTTTGCTGCCTTCTCGGATCTAGCTTTATATGTATTTGTTCTTTAGGATTGGTCTTATGCAGCCAAGTGAGTCACTTTAAACTCCCAGTGAGACAGTACCTTGATGCAATTATGGAGTCAATATGCTTTGAGGAAGTCAACCAATGTACTACAGGTCCAACCATACCTGAGAAATCTCATCAGGGGAGCCAAATGGAGAATGCCTTTCCCATAAATAATATGACTTGTAACATGCAGACACCTATATTGGATCAATTATTGTCAGGGTCAACGAGAACTGTGCTAGCTGTTGAAGTTCCTGGACATCTTCTAATAAGTAGCCTTTGGTAGTCACGGCTGCTGGCTGAGCAATCAGGGCCAGGATGTCTATGGATGCTTCTTCATACCGTACTTGAAAGATGAATCTTCAAAAATTAGAAAATTAGCCAGCAAGGCCTTGAAATGTAGTATGGAGTCGGGGAAAAGAGAGGTTATTCTGGCTAATACCAAAAGTGTCTCAGACATATTCTATGTGTGCTTGGCTGTCCCATATTAATTAATAAACTCTGAGACTTGTAGTATGTTCCAATACTTAATTCTTCGAAACAAAAACTTGGGAAACAGTCTCTGAGGAAGGTTAATGATTTCTGCATATTTGTTTATTCATTTATTCAATTTCTATGGCCTTTCATCTCAAAAAAGTCACTTTAGACAGTGAAAAATCTTAAGAACAGTTAAAATCAAATCTAAACACAATACAAAAATTAAAGATGTATATCACAATAAAAAAAAATCATAACAATGGTTGTTAATATAACCAGTAAATGGGCCCATTGATACACTTGGGATCCCAGAGCCAGACATATAATGAGGTCCACAAGATCTGACAAAAGGCCAATTGTAGCGATACATAGATGGGATCTGACAGCATCCATTAGGTCAGATGAAGCGAAAGCAAGAGACAAGCAAAGTGATAGTTGGAAGGTAGAGAGATAGATGAGCAGAAGCAGATACTTGATCTACTTGCTGCTGCCTTCCCTGAGCTCTCTTCCTCTTTTATTCATATATGACATAATACATCATTTAGTTGCAGGATGTGTACATAATACAATCAGACAGGTCAATCGGACAAGAGTTAATAATTCCTTATTCTAGTTTCCAGAGACCGAGACACAAACTTAAAAGGTAGTAATTATTTCTATAGGATTATCCTTCTAAGATTTCTGCTTACTCTCTAAATAGGTGGTACATGGGTTTGCCCACTATCTGCTTATTCTGTAAATAGGTGATTCATGGGCTTGCCCACTAGATGCCATATCTACAGGAAGAGAGACTCAGTCCAGATAACGTCTTTGATGGGAGCATGCTTTTGATGGAATTAATCCTTGGAATTTGCAGGAAGCAAAGTTCAGCAAGTTCAGCTGACTAAGGTTGGGCAGGATTATTCCCACTTATGCCCTTCTTAATATTATTTAAA
This sequence comes from Acrochordus granulatus, assembly GCA_032468055.1. Lineage (NCBI taxonomy): Eukaryota > Metazoa > Chordata > Lepidosauria > Squamata > Acrochordidae > Acrochordus > Acrochordus granulatus. The sequence goes on along the minus strand of JANHZU010007384.1, from coordinate 38,012 downwards.
GTAGCAAAATTCTGCAGTTGTGTATATAAGTGTTGTATATCAGTTCTGGAAAACAATGTAACAGCTGGTTTATGAGGCAACAATGAATGGGATCTGCAGTTGCAGGAACTAACGTGGGTGGAGAAGGAGGAACCGGAGAAAGACCAGAAAGTAGAGCGACAGAAAGTGAATTTTCAGTTTTTAAAGGCGAAAAGTGCTCAATGGCGTCCCGGCAGAGATGCCAGGACTGAAGGATCTTAACATGCGGTTGAGGTTCAGCATGCAATGCGTATCCTACTTTGTTCCGGTCCTCGATCCCGAGGGTCCCACCCTCCGGATACCAAAGACATCGTTCCCCCACCTCCTGAATTAGCGCGCAAAGATCGTGGACAGAAGAGGAATGCTGTGCTTTACCTAGTAAGTAAAGCAAGTCGTTGCAATGCTGTTCCTGAGTGACAGAAAGAGAGAAAGGAACCCCCATACTCACATTCAGGGACTAGTCTGAAATCCGGGCCAGACATGATGTGGATTCAGGGGTCCTTGTTCTGTGGTAGAAGCCATGTAGCCTCGTTCCATGGTGAGAACCAAAGTACTGTACTTCGTGCCCCACATTGCTGCACCAGATGTAGTGATTAGCAGATGGGATCTGACAGCATCCAATAGGTCAGATGAAACAAAAGGAAGAGACAGACAAAGTGATGCTTGGAAAGTGGCGAGGTAGAGATGAGCAGAAGCAGATGCCTTGCTTTTGCTTTGCTGCCTTCCCTGAGCCCTCTTCCTCTTTTATTCATAGGTGTCATAATACATCATCTAGTTGCAGGACATGGATACAATACAGTCAGACAGGTCAATCCAGCAAAGGTTAATCATTCCTTATTCCAGAGACAGAGACACAAACTTAAAAGGCAGTATTGTTTCCCCAAAGGCTTGCTTATTTATTTAATTAATTAATTTATATGCCACTAAAATCCAGAGACTCTCGGCAGCGAACAAAACTAAAAACATTTAATTAAAAACATTTAAAAATAATAAACACATTAAAATAAAATAAAAAACCCGGCAGACTAGCGAGGTGGGATAAAAGATTTCGTATATAAAAGAGGTGGTGAAGATGGCTAGGAATCCATCAGCCACTTCCATGATGATAATGATGATAATTATCCCCCCAAGTTTCTGCTTACTCTGTAAATAGGCTATTCATGGGTTTGCCCACGAGGTGCCATATCTACAAGAAGAGAGACTCAGTCCAGATAATGCCTTGATGAGATTAACTCTTGTAATATTTGCAGGAAGGAAAGTTCAGCTGACTAAGCTTGGACAGGATTATTCCCACATTGGTCCTAGGTTATGGAATCAGTTCTGTAATACTCTTTGGAACAAAACTCATTTGATATATTTAAGAAATATTTAAAACCATATTTATTTCAACCTGGAGCATAATCAAAAAGTTGAACCACAGCTTAGACAATAGTGCAAAATCTCAACCTAAGTTAGACAGTTAATATATTGCATATTTAATACAATATAATAGACAGTTAATATATTATACATTTAAATTTTATGCTTTATGGAATCTTTATTTAGTATCCATTTATTGGTAATTTTAATAGGATACAAAATTATAAGTTTGATTGGTTTTAAATTTTTGGTCATTATAAGCTATTTATTAGTTTTTAATTACATTTTTCAAATAATATTGTGTAAAGATTTTTGTTTACTCTTTTCTTTCATATTTTGCAATTTAATTGTTTTGAATTGTTGATTACATGTCTTATTAAAAGGCACATTATTGTTGTTATTCCACAAGAACCCTATATAAATTAGTATCTTTATTAATTACTCAGATAAAGTGTTAGAAGGAATGCTGATCAAATCTTCATATCAAAACTCAGAGAAATAATACCTAGAAGTAATAAAAATATTCAAATTACCTTGATAATTTAGAGAATTGGACAGAATGTAGTAAAATTTAACTGAGGAAACTGCAAAATTATTTACTGAGAAAGCAAAAATTAAATGCACAAGTATATGGCTAGGGATATTTGGTTTGGTACTAGTATTTGTGAATCAAACTTGTTGTGAAACAAATCTTGGAATAGTGTTTGATTTTCATGCTGAATGTGACCCGATAAAATGATGTGGCTACAAAACAGGCAAATACAATTTTAGGCTGTATCGGGATTATAAAGTTCAGTTGATATGATATAATAGTTTCACTCTGTTCTTCTTTGGATCTTCTTATGTCTGTCATAGAACAGAAGGCATTAAAAATGATGGGGGAAAATTAGATCAGCTTCAGGGACCTGAAAGGAAACAAGGATAATGTGATCAATGGACCAGAAACTAAAGTGAATGAAAAGAGATTGAAGAAACTAGGAATGGTTAGCCTTAAAAAGAAAAGATGAGGAGGGGTTATAGCATACAAATGCTCAAAACAATGTCACAGAGAAGAATTTCAAGATCTGTTTTCTCACTCATTCCAGAGGACAAATGCAAAATAATGAATTGAGGTTACAGGAAGGTAACTTTTGATTAAACTTTCTAAAAATAAGAATATGTCAAATTTCTGTTTGACAGCAGAATCCATTATCCAGAGAAATGAAAGGCTTCCCTCCATTAAAAAAGGTAAAGTGTCCTCTGCCAGTTGTGTCCAACTCTAGGAGGTGGTGCTCATCTCCAATTCACAGCCAAGGGAGCCAGCATTTGTCTGAAGATACTTCCGTGGTCATGTGGCTGGCGTGACTATACGCCAAGGCACATGGATAGCTGCCACCTAAATTAGGTGGTGACTATTTATCTACGTGCATTTTTACATGCTTTCGAACCGCTAGGGTGGCAGGAGCTGGAGGAAGTAATGGCAGCTCGCCCCATTATCCAGTGGCGCTTGGGTTCTGGCCAGCAAGTTCAGCATGTTAACCACTCAGCCACTGCACCCCCAGTATTCCCTTCATTCATTATGTTCAAATGAAGGCTACATTGTGTGAAATGCATGTAACAAGATGCTGAGCTAATTGGCCTTGGAGGTCCTTTTTAATTCTGTGATTATCAGTTAAGAGAATCTTCTACAATCTTCTTATACAAGGAGTGTTCCCAATTTAGTGGATGAGATGTATTTCATTATCTACTCAACTTAAAAGAAAATCCAACATATGACCTGAATGCCATACTGGGCCTTGGAGAAGGAATGAAGCTAGCACAGCAGATACCAGTGGTTTCTGTGATAGTACCATTATGCAACATAGTTCAGGTACATTTGAAGACCATTAAAAAAATAACCATGTTTTAATGTACTTATGAAGGCAGAAGAAAAAGAAACCTCACCTTTGAACTCTGAAGCACAGACATATATAAGGGTTTTGATTCTGTATATTACAGTGGAGAAACTCTTTGTGTATTTCATTCTTGTTGGCAGTAAAAAGGCAAATCAGTCAACAAAGTAATTGTCAGGACAGGAAAAATTTTCAGTCTGACCCCAAAAGTAACTCCCCTCAACCTCCAGATACTCCGAAGATCAATATACAGATTAACCTGACTTCCAGGGGAAGTATAGTGAAGTGAAGATAGCTCTGCAAAATTGGTGACAGCTACTGATGAGCAGACCAGCTCCTTGCAATCTCTCCGGATAAGGAGAGGATAGGAAATTCTTGAGACAGCACAGCATACAGCTGCTCCTGCAAACAGACTGCAGGACAGCATTTTTAAATTTCAATATATTGTGGTTGAAGATCAGTACAGATAATAAACAAAATAAATTTAAGACAGAGTTAAAATACATTTGTAAAACAACCTAAGTTTTCCATCTATAAGTAAGATTTAAAAAAAAGGTAAAATATTTCTCTGTCCAGTCGTGTCTGATTCTAGGAGGCAGTGCTCATCTCTGATTCATAGCCAAGGGAGACAGCATTGTCTAAAGATGCTTCCATGGTCATGTGGCTGGCATGACTATACACCAAGGTGCATGGAACACTGTTACCTTTCCCACCAAGTTAGGCAACACCTACTTGCATTTTTACATGCTTTTGAACTGCTAGGTGGACAGAAGCTGGGACAGTAATGGGAGCTCACCCTATTATGCAGCAGCACTTGGATCTTGAACTGCTGAGCTGCTGACCTGGTCAACAAAACCAGTATATTAATCACTGGACCACCATGCCCTATAAGTAAGATCCAGAATGGCAATTTCCTGTGGTTTTGAGCAGCAGGAGATATCAGGTTTAGCCATCTTGCCTGCAGCCATGGTAGAGACTTTCAAAAGATCCTAAGTTTGCAAACTTTACTTTCTAATTATTTTCAGAAATTGCTTATTAATTACTTCTAAGCTATTAGAGACTTTTGAGCTGACAAGTTTGAAAATTTTGTGTGAGTCTGTTTTCACTCTTGAATGAATGAAAATTTAATCATAAAGCTTGAGAATTTAAAGTATCTGAAATAAAAGAGCAAAATTATTTTGATCTTAGAGAGTTATAAATGGAGTAAGATAATATTGAAATATTGCAACTTTTATAATTAGATATTGGAATTAACTATAAAGAATAGCTTCTTATGGGAAATAGATTCTATTTTGCTTTTTACAAGACAAAAGATAAACGAGTTTGTGATTTCAAAACCTGGACACTACAGTTTTTAGGTAGAAGAAAATTTTATAAATCTGCAAAATATTGCAAAACATTTGAATAATGAAAATACCAAAGGAGTAGAATGGAATCGGAAAATAATAGCCACAAGATCAACAATGTCAGTAATAATGTTTTCTTCTATGGATAAACTACATCTAAAAGATGTTATTGAAGAAATCACAGTGTAGAACAAATTTTACTTGACAGATAGAAGATATTGAAAGAGAATATACAACTGACAGGCCAAGATCTCTGCCTCCAGAAGCTCTCAAAGTAGTTCTCAGCATCTCTTTTGTATCCTAATGACCCTCAAGATGGCACCACAGATGGCAACCTCTTGCATTTTGTTGCAATTACATAGTTCTCTCTGTAACTCTTTGTGGACTATATATTTCAGAAAAAAAGTCCTGGACATTGGAAGTCATATTTTACTGTTGAATAGCTAACCTCATTTATTGTGACATTACAGTGGAACCTCGGATTGTGAGCACTTAGGTGCATGAGGTTTTTGCAACATGAGCAAAAAATTTAAAAAAAATTTAATTTGGTTGATGAGTGGCGACTCGCAAGACGAGCACTGCACAATGAGCTCACACAGGAAATCTCACAATGGAGCCGATGGTTCTCCTCTCTCACTGCATAAACAGCGTAAATTAAGTGAAAGGCATTCAAGAGAAAGAACTCCTGAGACTCAGACTCTGTATTCTCCTTCCAGGCAATCTTTCCCTCTCGTCTCCTTCCTCTCGTCTCCCTCACGTCAGCCAGGACTCTTCTCAAAGCGTAGGAAGACTGACCCTCCATCTTCTCTGTCTCTCCCTCTCCCTCCCTCTCCCTCCCTCAGGCCAGCCAGGACTCTTCTCAAAGTGCACACACACACCCTTGTCGCCTGGCACTATCCAGACCATCTTCCTGCTGCCCATCTCTTCTCCCCTCTCATCCTCGGAGGCAGGTTAAGACAAGAAACATTTCCAAACCACCTAGGAAACACCTCCGGAAACACCTTACTGAGGGAAAAGGCCGCTTTGCCTCAAGCAGCGGCAGGAGATCTGCCAATCCAGCAGGGGGCGCCAGACAGCAGCAGCCAACCTGCCTCAAAGCAGATTCATAAGTGCTGGTTAGTTTGTTCTATTTCTGCTTTATATTGCATGTTAATCATTGTTACTTGTTTCAGATATTAGGGACAATCATTTCTACATAAAATTCTCTCAAAAATGATTTTTTGTGAATATTTTTGGGAGCGTGGAACAGTTCGTTCAACTTTCCATTATTTCCTATGGGAAACCTCATTTCAGTTTAAGGCCAATTCGGAATAAGAGCCTTCTTCTGGAACAGATTAGTCTCGCAGTCCGAGGTTCCACTGTATTATCTTATTTGATGTTGTCTTGCAAGTATGCTGAGAGCTGCTGTACAGGAGCCAAATTCCTTGCATGTCTAGCTATGCTTGGCCAATAAAGTATCTGAATCTGAAGAGAATGGTTTAGAAAAAGATATATCACTGGATCTAGAAAAAAAATGGGCTGAGGTTTTACAGTTTAAAAGTACAACACAAATGACAAACCTAGAGAATGACTTCAATATTTTTCTCATACTGGATTTACAAAAGAAGCTTGGTAAAGTCTTATACTGCTCTGTGCAATGGGACAAAGAAGAAATGATGAGAAATCTATACTTATAACAATAATTGATTGAATTAAAGATTAAAAGTAAGAAATATCAAGTTAGTGTATTTAATCAGGGTTAAAATGTATATTTTCTTTCTTTCCACTCTTTACTCTTTCCTATTCTTTTTCTTTCTTTAAGATTAGTATTTTTAGATTTTGTTATAATAAAAATTCTTAATAAAAAGTATATGTATATGGAAATCATTATAGTTCATAACTTTAATTTCTTTTTTCTTTTCTTGCACTTCTTCCTTTGTTTCTTTTCTTATTTTTTAGATTTGTCTTTTACTTTATGTAAAATTCTAAATAAACATATTTAAAAAAAAACAGGTAGTCCCTTGGCTCATATCCTTTTGTTCACCATTCAAAGTTATGGTGGGACTGAATGAAGGGACTTATGACCTGATCTGAACTGAAGTTATGGCTCTTGCAATGTCCTCATGTTCATTCAAGTGCTTGGCAGCCAACCTACACTTACAACTACAGGGGCACTTCAACTCTGCCCAGCCCCCTATTTCCCCTCCATCTCTGCCCATTTGGATGCCCTGAATTCTACTACATAACTCTGTTGTCATCCTGATATTGCCCCCAGCTGATCTTAACCATCTTTTTCCTCCTGCTGGTAGCCCAGGATCCAGGCATTAGGAAACGGTTCAGCCCTTCGATGCACACAGTGATCATAGCAGAATGATGGAGCCTAGTCTGCCAAAGAGCATTTGCAAGGACTGGCCAGGAAGAAGGAAGTGGGATATTTGAGGTGATGGTAGAACTGGAGGAAGTGGAAGGGTGCAGGCTTCCCAGAGGCTCAGTATGCACTCTACATATTGTGTTGGAAGTGCTCCTGGAAAAGGAGCCTGTGAGCTCCAGCAGGGAGGAGGCAAGCCTAGTGTTGGCAGAGCCTAACAACAGTCCTTCTGCTCACTCTCAGCCCTGCCTTCCTTCTGCAAAGCCTCACAAATGGCCAGCAGCTTCCAATGTGAGTGGCTCCCTGAGCAAAGAGGTGCTCCTGGAGATCTTGTTTTCTGAAACAAGAATAGACAAGTCTATTCTATCTTCTGCATTACAGCCCTTCAGATACCTAAGGCGATAATTGTGTCTCCCTGCAGTTTTTTCTCTTTAGGCTAAACATATGCAGCACCTCTAAACATTCCTCATATTTTTCCTTCAATACCTTCAATAAACAAGGAAGGTGGACTTCTCTTAATTTTAACGTTATACTTAAGTTAATGTAGCCTAGGGTTGTAGTTGCTGTTTTTCTGACCTTTCACTCATATCCTTGTACAGGTATCTCTATCCAAATGAAATATTTTACCCTTGTTCTTGGAGAATTTAATTTTGTTGGTTTTTTGCCCCTTCTATGACCCTATCAATCTTCTCCTGAATCTTGATAAAGTTCCTTGAAGTGTTTCCTATATTCTCTATCTTTGTATCATCTGCATAAAAGCTTTTTTGTCTTTAAATCCAAAGTACTGCACTATCTAATCTCACACAACAATGTTTGGAAACCCTAGATCTGAAGAAGCCCAAAGTGAATAGCAGTGTCTTGATCTTGGGACTGGCATTCTCCTCAAAATTTTTGTATTCCTTCTCAGAGAATGCAAGCCAGTGGGGCAACCAATGTTGGTAGAACATTATAACAAATCACTTAAAGCAAACACAGTCAAACTGTCATACAATGAATACTGTGAATCTTGCACTCTCTATTAAAAATCTTGCAAAACTTTTTATATAAGTTATAAATATCTGGTTGCATCACCTGAACAGTAGTTCTTTTTTTTTCAGAATGACAAGACTTTTTCTAAAGTGCCTTTTATTTATAGTATATATCTACTGTTTAGAACTGATAACAATTCTCTTTAGGTTTTGCTTGAGTATGGTTTATAATCACAGCACTGCATATGTCCAGTTTTCCTTTCCATATATTCCCTTTTTTCCAGTTGTATTAGTAAACCACCGAAGATAAGAAATAAATAATACTGTATTTTTCATTCGTTCTTACTTTCAGCAAAGAAATTCAATCTGCATCAGTGGAGCAGATACAGCATATTTTCAAATGCAGTTTTCTGAATGATGTTCACTTAACATCATTCCCCACCACATAAAACAAGACATAGAATCCTTATTCCAAATTCCTCTTTTCAAAATTTATTTTAAAGATTTTGCTGAAACCCGGGAGAAGCCCAGTAGAGTTTCTTCATTCATTTCCCTATAATGTCCTATGCCTGACTCTCTATTCCCTATAAAGGGTAAATAAAAAACAGGATGATGGATCATCAAGCTGTTATTTTCTTCCTGGGAAAAAAATAAATCCTTGTTCAACTATTTCTGTTTCATAAATTAAAACTCTGAAGTTTTTCTGCCATTCTAACATTAAATGATAGAGTTCATCACAAGTTTGAGTACAAAACGGTGATGAGATATGAAACTTAGCTGTTAATTTCATTATTGTCTCTACTTACATGGTGACCAGTTTATTACTTCTATCAGTGAGATATTTCAGTGCTCTCATTGATATGCCCAAGCTTTGAAGGGTGGGATATTTGCCTTATTCATATATTTTAAGTACCATATCTGGAATTAATAGTAGCTTCACAAGAAAAAAAATAAATGTCACCATGGTCAATTCAGGAAAAACATCTGCTCTCTGTACAGTGGCTTTCAATGAGGATGAAACAAAGAGAGTAGGTGTGCAGGAAGCTATCTTTTGCTTCTCTGGAGTTTGCAGAAGAAAGGATGGACAGAATCAGTCAGCGTGTATGTTAAAGTGGACAGCCATCATTGCCCACAATTGGAGACAAAAAACTAGGCCAGATGTCCCACTGTTACTTCCCTGTGTGGCAATTCTTGTGAAAGGAGCAATGTTTTTATATGAAAGGAAGAACAAGTGATTACGGGTAACAAGCAATTAGCAGATCAAAGGGTATTTAACTATGTTCTGAAATAAAGTTGTGATGGTGACAGAGGCAGGAAATTGTAACAAGGAAAGGATAATATTTTCTATAAATAGTACAGAATTTACCAGTCCTTTAGTCATGGTCAAAATAATAACTCTTGAATCCATAATTTAAAGTATGAGAGAGAGAGAGAGACAGATAGACAGACAAACAGATGAGAGAGACAGAGATGATAAGAAGCTCTGTAATAGTGATATACAAATCAGGCAAAATTTGAATTGAAATTTGAGATAAAATAAGATTAAACTTGAACAGATTTGAGATTAACTTCAAAGAAAGTTTTTACAATAAACTAAAATGGGAAGATCAAGACATCTGAAATTGCTTTGTGTTTGAGGTATATGGGATGAAAAGAAGAGGAAAACAGCAGAGAGAACATTTACTCTACACAATTTGAAATAATTTAATAATATTTAATTTCTCTTTTTATATATCTCTGTTATTCTGTTTTTTAAATAATTTCATTAAAGTTTTAGAAAACATAATACAAATTAATACAAAGTAAACTAAAAGAAACATAAGAAAACTGCAGAAAAGGAGGAGGAGAAGAAAACAGAAAAAGACAAAAAATAAGAATATGGAAAAAATTTAAAAAATAAAGAAATGACTTCCCTCTTTATAACTACTAGAATATACAATTTTAGTATCATCTTCTCTTAAAATGTAACAAATTATTATATCTTCCCATATCCCATCTCTTATCTATAAACAAATCCTTAAAGCCTCATCCTTTCAGTTCTGATCAGCAAAAGTCTATTTTGGGTTACCAGTGATAACAACATGTCTGTTTTAACTTTGATCAAATAATCCAAGTTTATATTTCTTCCCTTTACTTTTAACAATCTTTATCTTTGTGTCAAGGATATAGTAAGAAGGTGCACTCCCAGGTGGCACACTCCCAGGAAGGAGGGGGTGATTTCCAGAGGAGTAAGAGGCCACTCTGTCCAGATACTATGGATTAGAGAAAGAGGGTGCAGACAACCTCGCCCTAACAGTTCACAGAATACAGTGGAATCTCGCAAAACGAGACTGATCCATTCTGGAAGAACGCTCTTAGACCGAAATGCTCTAAAACTGAAATGAGGTTTCCCATAGGAAACAATGGAAAATCAGATGATCTGTTCACGCCCCCCAAAATATTCACAAAAAAATCATTTTCAATGGAATTTTATGTAGAAATGATTGTCTCTAATATCTGAAACAAGTAACAATGATTAACACATGATATAAAGCAGAAATAGAACAAACTAACCAGCATTTATGGATCTGCTGGCTCAGAGGATCCGCTGCCACTCGAGGCAAAAGGGCCTTTTCCCTTTTTCCTCAGCAACAACTCACAGTACAGCCCATGGACAGTAATGGAGTAAACTGCACATGGCAGTGTTGACAGAACTCTGAAGCAGTTGCTGCCTGAATGGGAAATACAGAGCATGCTGACTGATGACACGTAAGTTAACACGCAAAGCTTGCTTGTCTTGTGAGTCACCGCTCGTCAACCAAAATAAATTTTATTAAAAAATTTTGCTCATCTTGTGAAAATCTCGTGCAGCGAGGTGCTTGTCTTGCGAGGTTCCACTGTATATTGTAAATTCAGATAATAGAATACTCAATCTGGCAAGATTTTGTCTATAATTGTGAAACAATCAAGAATTCAGCTTGGAAGAATTACCACTTGTCATTCTTGATTCTGGGCCTGGCATCTTGATTCCTTCAAATACTTTCCTAGAACTTGATTTCATTTTTTTCTTTGTTTTTTCTCACAAAAACATTTTCCCTTGGGAGGGATTCTTCTAATTAATTTCAAGATCTTATTTCAAATCCATATGGACCCTTAACCCATTTGTAACTTTCCAAAATCAACATTCCAATCATCCTTTTGCTATTTATTTTTTAAAAATTAAATTCTTAACTATGTATTTAAAGCATCTTTCACTAAGGACTGAGGGAAACTCACCTGGTACTCTAAAACATGCTGTTAACACAGGTTCCTAATAGCTAAAAAGTAGTTAAAAAGCAATTTTCAAAAGTGATTAAGAAATGAGGCTTAGCAACACTTTTTTCCATAAAACACTTTTTTTACAGTTATAAGCTTGGTTGGAATCTCTCGACTTTTAGCTGTTTGACTCACAAGTCAACCACAAAAACTTCAATTCCTGTAGTCTATTTACAAGAAGCAACTGTCCAGAGTACAGGTGGAAAGGACATTTCTCCTTTTTCTGGAGAGATTTTGCTGGCCAATGCAAATCACCAACTGGCCACTGATCTCACTTCAGTGATCTCCACTCCTTCAGAGATATCTAATTTTCTATAAATCTTGAGTATTGTTAACATTGTTGTTAATATTACTGTGTATACATCATCATATACAGATATCATCTACATTATTTGCAACAATCTATTTGTGATTCACTCATGAAAATAAAACTTACTTTAGTATGAGGAGACATGAAAAATAGGAAAAGGAAATAGAAAACAGTATTTTTTAAAAAATGTGGAGAATGAGGAGGATGAAAAAAGGAAGGAAGAGGAACTGCAAATGAAATAATTCAAAGGCTAAAGAGAATATTCTTGGGTAAGACCATATATTGAACATTTATGAATATTATGTTCATAAATATAATGAAACTGGGAAAAAATAGAAGACCATGCAAGAAAGAGAGAACTAGATTAAAAAAGAGCCTCCAAATCAATCCGAGTCTCCCTTCAAATTAATCTACCTTAAAACAGCAGCAGAAGAGTGAGACAGAGCAAAATGGAATTCCGCCAAGTGCTCTGGTCTACATTCTTTGCAATGATACAATCATTGCATGATTGTATCATTGATACAATACAATACGTTCTTTGATGATACAATACATTCTTTGCAATGATACAATCATTGGATGGTTATTTGAGATAATATCGAAGAGCTCATCACAACACTCAGCCTCCCTCAGTTCTGTCTGTGCATAGAGAAGAAGCTGTACCTTTTAAAAACTCTCTTAAAGCCAGAGTATCATCTTATTTCTCAATCACTTTCAAATCTCTCTGAACTGATGGAAGGAAACCTGATTTGATTCAATGCCTTGAATCACTCCTGAGATTTGAAGATCTGATTTGAAGGAGTGAATAAATTAAGTCTCCTTCAAACCATATTGCCCTTTGTGCTGTACATCACAGTATAAATTATAAAAATAAATGTCCTGCTCACAAGTGATAATGTAAACATCAAGAACATAATAAAGAAAGGGAAGGAGAGATTTTGGTGAAAAAATGAAGAAAGGGTCAAGATGCCCCTGAATCACCTCTAGACTTTAAGCTGTATGTTTGTGTATATGTGTGTGTGCATGTGTTGATTTTTAGAGCCTTGTACACCTTCAGCAGTTTGACTGCCAGATATTGAGGGTGCAGTCCATTTGGAGATAGAAATCCCATGCAAACTGTAGGGCAACAAGTTTATGTAGTTTAAAATGTAAAAAAAATAAAATCCAGTTTTGTCCATAACATTCAGTGAACCACTATTAAGCCCTGATACTTCATTTCCCCATCCAAAATGCTAAATACATTTCCCCTCTTTTGACTGTTGTTACTATGAGAAGACATCTTTGAAGGC
>JANHZU010007384.1:13003-25110 GCA_032468055.1 Acrochordus granulatus | reverse complement strand
AGAAGACATCTTTGAAGGCTATGTTATTTATCTAGTGAGGTCTGCTCTGAATCTGTCAGATGCCCTCAGGAACAGTAATTTTGCTTGTGTGTTATCAGATCAAAGTGAACTATTTTCTATGCTTCTGTTTATGAGTTTCAGTTTGTTTTAATTTGAGCCAAAAGTTACCCACGCTATATGCAATCAAGCTATTCCATCAACCCATTTTATCAGGGAGTCAGTAGCAATAATACATTTTCTTTAAAAAGATGAGTTGCTCATTTAATCTGAAGATCTGTACAAGAAAAACAACTGGCCTTTTTATAATGGAGCAAATGGAGAAGATAGCAGGTTAAAAATGGGGAAAGAGTCAGGCCATAGCTGGGCATACTTGGTTTCAAACCGTGATTAGTTACAAATCTATTGCTGATAGGCTAGTTTCTACATCTTATCCTGCTTCCAGGATTGTTGAGTATAATGTATGGAAAGGGGGAATTCACATACATTAAATTTAAGAAAAAACAAATTATCACCATAAATTTCATTCTATTTCTGAAATATACAGCACATGCCTTCAATGCCACTAGAACTGAAAAGCTAAAGCAAGTGCTTTGAAGATGATGTGAGGGTATTGCATGCCCTGCTACTAATAATATCTCTGACTCTCTTAGTTTTCTTTCAACTTATATGTTAATGTTACTAAGTTGTCCTTAACAGCAGCCTCTTGCTAAGAGATTGGTTGAACTCAAATTTAATTATCAACTTCTGTTTCTTAAGTTCTGACCTATCCTTTGGGTCTGTTTTCTATTTTCCTTCTTGATTCTGCTTACAGCGATGTCCAGTGTCCAATGATACGGTCTCCATTGTGAGGATAACTATTAACTTTCTCCAATGGATCCTATTCATGTATAAGGTACATAAAGTATATGGTATATATTGTTTTCAGTAAGGAAATATATGCAATCTAAACAAATCCTCTGAAAAATGTTTTTTATACTATCAGTGCAGAAGGGTTTACTAGTAATCCATGAAAAATAGACCAATTGCTGTCCACCAACTTTTTCCAAGAATTAATGCTTCTGTGCTAGATATCATGAACTTGTGTTATGCTGAGGCTGCAACTCCCACAATTCGTCACTAGTCCTGGTTGTGGGTACAGGTTTTAGAGGCTCCTCTGCTAATATGTCTCTGTCCTATCAATCCAATTAGGAAAAGATAGACAAAAGATAAACTCAGGTTTATCATGAATTTTTTACATGAATAAGATTGATGACAGCCTTTGTATCTTATATAGCTGAAGAAGGTGAAATGGTGGAAACAGAAGACAGAAATCTCTTTTATAATGAACAGTTGTGGTCATTAATATTAGAATCCTGTGCAAATTTGCAAACTACCATCACTTTCAAAGTTCAGCTTGATTATGCATTTGTTGTGGGTTTTATCAACACAAAGCAGTATTTTACTTTCTTGAAAGTATTAAGTCTCACACACAGATCAATAGAGCAAATGCAAAAGTCTCAGTATAATCTGAACTTCAGTCTTGTTAAAAAGGCTAAAGCAGGCATCTGCAACATTCCTACACCAATCTTTTGGCTGGATAAATAGCTACAGTTTCAGAGCGCACACATCTTAATTATAGAAAACTGCCTTGATAGAATAAACAGTCTGCAAATGCCTGCAAAGGAAAGAGAAGTATAATTTCACTGTGCCACAAAAAGAGCAAGGCTATTCAAAAACTGTCTTTAAATAATAGCAGGTACATTTTTGAAGTGACAAGCTAATAGGACTGAGCGGAAAATAAGCCTGATTAGCATGTTACAAATAACTGTGAGCTTAAAAGACACATTAATGGCAACAGCCAAAATGTATCAGATGGTGTGCAATTTGATACTTGTGTAAGGAAAAATAAGTAAATAGAATGCATTACAATAACATTACATAAATTTGGGTATTTATTTACTTGTGTATTGCTTTATCACTTTAGTTTTTAGAAAATATAGCAGGAGCTCTGAAAAATTTAATTGGTGATTAATATGTGAGGAGGTAACAATGATTTTGATGGACTGTGATATCTTTATGAGTGTTATTGTTGTTCCTAATTTGTAGCACACCGGCCTTTGATGCACTTTACTTCAATAAAACAGTACTTGCAATAAAAATATGAATACGTTAGTTTATCTCAGACAATTTAAATTTATATCCTAAGTGCTTTTCCTTGCAGGATTAAGTTGAATTCTTTTGCAGTATAAATAGAAAGATCACAGATATTTTACTTCTTTTCTCTTAAAAAATATGAAGCATACAGCCTGACTATACTACATAACTAGATCAATAAGTCCAGCAGTGTGATGGAATATGCACTTGCGAGCAGAGAGAGTCTTGGATTAAGAGATTGCTCAGTCCTGAGTCAATGGGAAAAGTGGGGAGAGAATCTCTCAGGATAAATAGAAAGTTAGAAAGTTATTGTTTTAATTTGGCAAGATTTTGTCCATTAGGTGTAAGCAGATAAAAGATTGGACTCGAATTTTGCTGTGTTGTCTCTGAGTTTGGGCCTGATGAGTGTTCTGTTCCAACAGTAGCCAACTTGAGAGCTACCCCCACAACCCAAATACAGGTTTTATGGCAATCTCTTGTTTGTATTCCCAGCGACTGGTTTTCAGAAATGACTGCCTGAGGTAATTAATATGACTGGTAGACATTTATACCTTTTTTCTTGTCAGACTGGTCATTATTTACTTTTAAAGCTATGCTGATGGTGACCGTCACATATGTTAATTATGTATTGTGCAAATAAGGGCTTCTTTGTTGGAATTATTCACCATCTATGTTTATTGGATCATCCAGGTTCAAGCATAAAGAGAAAAAAGGCAATATTCCTATGGCACCACTTCAGTTCTGTACCGGCAAAAAACTCTACTATAAGTATAGTGGCTGCTGCGTCTCCCATCCACTGTACCTATGTTTTACACAGTGATCATGATTTCACACACATATGTCAATCCCCTGAATTCACTTTACCCATTGAATAACAAGTCCCACATCTGGAGTCTTGAGTTTCTTGATTGCTTTTTCCTAGCCTTTTCTGACAGAGTTCACTTCCTGAATTAGAGCCAATGACCAAAAGCAATTCACCCTGAAGATGGCTGTCAAAGTGAGAAAGAAAGAGAGAGTCCAGGCATTAACATTGTAGGGAAGATGGTACACACCCCTTCTTCTTTGAAGGAAGTGGCCTAGCAGTAACCATATTATTTGCTTCTGAAGAACAATGTCCTTGTGTAAGCAGGAATGGGAAATGGCTGATACTTTAGAAATGTAGTAAGAAATGTATTTGGGACTGGATATGATTGGGCCTATCTTTAAAATTTGTAGCTCAAATTACATTTAATCTATCACGGCAACTACCTTAGATTTTATTTTCTTTTGCAGCTAACATAGAAATGATATGCTAAGCTCATAAATTTGGAAATACTTTACGCTAGCTTTTCCCCAATATGATAACTTCCATAAAATTCCCATAAATGATAGATAACTTAGATAGTTAATGGAAATTGTACTGTGAGTTGCACTCCCTCGTGTTAGTTAGGAATGAATTTCTTAAAGCTCCAAATGCTAGAGTTAGAGTATAGAATTCATTTATTAAGGGGGGAAAATCCAAATAATATTTGCAAATGTATTACTGACTTTATTGAAAGTGGGTTTTGGTTAGGTATTTTAAAGTTTTTGTTAAGTTAAGGCTTTCTCCCAATTTTAACTTTCATAATTACATGGCTTGGATATGCAATATGCTAATTCAGTTCATAATTCTTCCTGTACTACTGAGAAAATGTTGTCCTCTGATAGTAGAACAGATGTTCTACAACCATATGTTTAAATCATTGGCTTGGAACAGCCAAGGGCTTCAAAAGTTATCACTAATAAAATGTTAGCATTTGCTTCTATCCCAAATTAAGGCTTATGTGATTTAAAAAAAAAACTGACTCATTTGACATCAAGTTATTAATTATTCAAATGACATCCATTTCTTTCCATCAGTAGGTCAGGAAAATATTACATTTCTTAAAAGATTCCTTGGATAAAACAGAGGACAAGTACAAGTAACAAATTAGAAGTAGATTCCCTTTTCATAAATTATAATTAAAAAAAAATATTTTCAGTACTCAGAGATGCCTTTTTGGACAAGCTTGTCAAAATTATTATGGATATTCAAAACAAGAACATCTATCTTCATTCCATATGTTATATCCAGTCTTCTTCCACAAGGAATTCTGTGACTTGAAACTTTTTTTTATTATGTTTATGAAATGGTCTATCAAGAACTGGACTATATTTAAGTTTAAAAGTAACATCAGCAAGTGTGTGGGCACCTGGAGCACTAGTAAAACTAAGCAGTGTTTTGTGTCATTTAAGATTCTGAAGAGTTTTCAAAGCAGACCATTGTTATATCTATCCTGCAGTCACCTGGTAATGGAAAGTACTGGGAATAAGTATGGTAAGCCTGACTCTCTTAAAAATACTCCTTATTCATTGTGATATAGTTTGTAATTTATAAAAGGTATATAAGGGATAGGTATATGAAACATGTATATTGGAGAAAGTATACATTAGAGAAATGCACATGAATACAAGTTACTGTCCAAGCTTTTTAGTGCAAAGAGATATAGGAATAAGAGTGATTTTGAAGCCCTAAATTGGACTAACATATCCAATCTCTGGCAACGAACATGATCAGAGACAGCTGCCTTCCTGAACATCTATTTTCTAAAGCGTTACTCATTTAGCATACTTCTGTCTTACCTGAGTAGAGTATCTAGTTATCGACCCTCAACCAATCTATTAGCAACCCCCTGATTCAATAGCTTCAGCTGCTTCAGGAATAAATGTCATCATACAATATCTCTTCTCTTTGGATCGCCTTAGTAATGTTACACAAATGTTGATATAGAGAACAGAAAAGAAAACTGCAGGACATTTTAGTGCTAGTGTTTATGTATGTGAAGGTTCACCATTTATTATAATTCTATGTGAACCTAACTCAGCTTTATATATTTTACTTTAAGTACTCTATATTTATTTATTTATTTTTATTTATTAAATTTATATGCCACCGAACTCAAACAACTCTTGGCGGCTTACAGTAAAACAATAAGAAAACCAATTCAACCATTAAAAATCTTTAAAAACATATTTTCAATTTGTGGATGAACTTGTATCTCTTACAAGCCAAACTCTGTTAGCTAACTCTTCTTATTAGTGGCATTTCTCCAGCTCAGGAAGAAAATTAAGAGCAGAAAATAATCCTTTTAGATGTGTAAAATAATTGAAATAGTGTTTTTCCCATTCCATGTACTGCTAGCTGAATTTTTCTCATGACATGGGTCAATGTTTCTTCACTCTCCTTGAAGACTGAGTTTAAAACCAATTTCTTATTGAAACTATAAGCATATATATTTATTTGGTTTGCAGATCCTTTATAACTAATTGTTCCAGATTCCTCTAGGTAGTGAAAAAGGTACCACATACATCTTTATTTATTGATCAAATTTATATAGTTGCCCCTCATGAATGTAACTCAAGATGACATATAGCAAAAACAGAACAATTAAAAATAAAACATTAAACAATTAAACATAAATAAAATCAGAGGAGAGTGCCTTCAAGGCCTTACCTAAAATATAACCATTTTACAGGCTCCCTATTTCTGTAGGATCCCTAAGCCTGCTGACAAAACCAAATTTTAATGGTTTTTGGGCCAATCTCAAATTGGCAATATGATGTTTCATAAGGTAGGCACCAAGACTTCAGGGTCCCACCAGACAAAGTTCCAGACAGGATCTACAACATACTTCCCTTACAATCCTGATGGGACAAATAGATGTAATCAGGGAGAGGCCGTTCAAATAACCCATCTCCATGCCATTGTAAGGCTTTAAAAGTCAAAGCCAGCCTTTTGAATTGAACTCAGAAGCAGACTGGCAACAATGGAACTCACACAGCACAGTTGTAACATGTGCAGACATAACTGCACACATTAGTGCCCACTCCACTCCATTTCCTCCAAAAAATGTCTCCTTCTGCTGAGAAGAAAGGATTAATTAAGATTCATTAAGAATTCAATTTTTTATGATGTATCCTAAAGTTAAAGAAGTTGGAATGCCCAAAAGGAGAAAAGCAAAATGAAATAGAAGACATTTGAAGTGTCTTCCAAAATAATGGATTTCAGCTACTGCAGCTTCAGACAGGATCTCTCTCTCTACCCACAAATATCCAACATCCCACAGCTCAAATCACAGAGTGTAAAATATAATCAAATTCTACAGTCGCTTTCACAAGCTTCTATTTTTTTCCAATTAATTTCCTGATTTCTAATTCAGATTTATACAGCTGGATCTTCTTTTCTTACCTAACTTTTAGACATCTCCAGGACTTCTGCCTAGAACTTTGTTAAATTTTAGAACTGCAACAGGATCATATTGAATACATTTCTGACTTACAGAATTTCTCCAGAATTCATGAATTAGCTGAAGTGCTTCTTAAGACTCTTAGACTAGAGAAGCTAAACAAGCTTAATGGGATCCATAATTATTTTAGGACCCAGAGAGCAATTCAGTGTAATGGTTAAGGCACCAGGCCAGAGATTGGGGGACTGAGAGTTCTACTCCTGCCTTGGGCAGAAATCCAGCTGGTTGCAGAAAGGTATATTTATTGATTTATATTAGAGAGCTCTGACTGTGGTGGGCCTCCATGAATCAAATACTTGAATTAATATCCAGTGTGATTTAATCTAATATTATGTAGTTATAAATAGGATCTGAGATCATCTAACATTTTAGTGCTGTAAGATCCCATACAATAAACTGGAAATTAACGACATTATATCTCTATAGTTAGTTATATCTCTATATACAGGCAATCTCCCCCAGCTTTTGCCACTTTATCAACAACAAAATTCTTTCTATCAATTCATTCCATTTATATTCCATTTGTCCTGCAAAGAATTCATGCTGGTATGCAAAGATTTCTCTTACATCCATTTTATCCTTGCAATAATTGTAAGAGATAGATTAAAAAAGAATGGCTTATCTAAAGTCACAGAGTTGAAACCATGGTTCATTGAAACTATGAAAACAAATTTGGACCCAGTTCTGCAACTAACCCAACACTCACTTTTCCAACAATGTCTTCCATATCTGATGAGTGATTAATTAGATCAGCAATAATCACATAAAATGATAAGGAATGATGAATGTATATATTCCAACACCATTTTAACTGCTGTAAGTTATTGATTATGAGCATAAAGGTTCTTTGCACTCCTGGAGCTTGATACAAATGAGGAAATGTAATGCAAATTAATAACATATTAAACCAACATCTCATGAACAATTTCAGTTACCTTTGTAATCATCTCAATTATTCCATTTCTCTATTAGTCTGATTTATATTCTAAATTTTGCAGTGCCTAGGGGAATGAAAAAGAAAGAAGAGTGTAATCTCTTCTACTTCTGTGATTTCAAAATACCTTATTCTTTTTGTACTAACTTTAAGCAATCTAGGTATGATTCAAGATTATTAATCATCCATAGTACTTATATTATTTCTTTATTTCCTAGGACTATAAAACATATGTGCTATAAAAACTGAAGGTTAGTCTTATATAACTACAGATAATGATAATGATAAAATTCCTTTAACAAATGCTTCTCATCTGGCATATCACAAATGTTGATTCTGAAGCTTTTTATATAATATTTCTGTTCTTTTTTGTTTGTTTGTTTGTTTGTTTAAGAATATAACTTTATTCATATTTTACTCTACTGACTTAAGAAAATTTAGTGACTTGGACAACTCAGATTACTAGGATTTGTGAATTTCAATTGGATTAGAGTGTACTATTGCAGTAGTTCTTGAAATTCCATTTTATTATTTTTTTCTGTATCTAATTACAAATAATAACAATACTTCTACTTCCAGATGAACTTTCATTGTGCAATTGTCTACAGCATTCACAATGCAGAATCTACCAGATGATGATATGTAATCCTTCCATAGTTACTCTATGCCTTCTTCTCTGTTTTTCCTTTTGTAACAAAGATAAGATCCCTTGATCTACAAGGAGATCAAGCTCAAAACTTGACTAGGAGCTTAATCATTGGGGGTGGGGGAGGGAAGACTCCAGAAAGAGTTATCTTATTTGGCAATGCATTTCCTTCTTCTACAAGGCCAACTTTATCTTTGAATAGAGTTTCACTCAGAGGTGTGCTAATAAATATTTAACAACCAGCACTCCAGGAGAAAAAAAGAATATGCCAAGTTGGATAGCTACAATAAGTTCTTAAATAATGGTAGTCAGAGAAATGTTTTCCAACTCAGACTCCACTGATAAAAGTCCAACACAGAAAAGTTACTTTAGAAACAGTTTCTATATGCAGTTATTCTAAGCTCAGAAAAGAGAAAGGCTCCAACCAGAGGTAGCCTGTACATGGTATGGGCTACCTCTGAATGTAGAATGTTAATAACAATCAGAATTAAGAAAGCCTTTCCTTTCCTCCAGGCCATTTCCGTTTTTCCTCAGCTTCACTATCAAAATACCCAGTCTTCAATGTCGTACATGTCTCTCCTCTACCCACCTACTTATGTATTTCTTTCTTTCATTCCATTTGGATTGTCTCTGACTCTCCTTGATTCTGGGCGGCTCACAACAAAAAATATCATAAAAGCAATAGAATACCAAGAAATAGAAAAAAAAATAAAAATTGTCACAAGATGGCAACTGAACAACAAAACAAACATAAAATATCACAAAGAGGTCCACTCTATTCCGAAGTCTGAGATGTTTAAGATTTTTTTGAATATTATCAGGGTGGGAGCCATATAGATTTTGGATCATCTTGTTCAAGAAAGTAGATGTCACTACAGAGAAGACCTGCTTCCTGGCTCCCAAAATGTGACCTTGTTGAAGGGATACAGAATACACTCATCCTCCTGGATTGTAACAGGCTCACAAAAACCATGGAAGACAAAGAGTCCTGCAAATAGCTGTGCCCTATGCCATACAGAGCTTTGTGATCTTAACTAGCTGCCTCCAGGATCCCCATCAGCCTCCATGTGGCCTCCATTTAGGCTCTGCAAACTTCAAGGCCTTAACAGCCTCTGAGGCCTCCACAACCTCCAAACATGAGCCACACAGCTGGCAACTTAGCTGGAAAAATGTAGAGCTAGCAAATGTATACATACAACATTCCTAAAGCACAGAAAACATGTAAAAATATTATTCCTTTCACTGAGTAGATTTGAGGTTCTTTTGTTACTTCAAGCCTTATATAGAAGTATTGCTGTAGTAATCAAAATTCATTCTTGGGATAATTTGCAAATTAGAAATGATCTTGCTAAATTACATATCTCTATAGAATTATATTCTTTTGATGTTTATACCTGCTTTCTTCCTTCCGTGTTTGATTTTTTTCTTTCAATATTTGTCCAGAAGTTCAAAAATGAAAAAATGACCAAATTCATAAATGCATTTAACAATTACTAGATTCTATTCACTTCGGAATGAAACTCTCTTTCCCACTTTCTTTTCTCATTCTTTCTCTGTTTCAGCATGACTTTTCATTGCAAAAATTCTTAAAGCTCTAAAATACAATAGAAAATTTGCTCTTATTCAATGTGTTTTTCTCTTTCAAAAAAAACCCAAAGAAAGTGATATGCAGTGTTCCTTTTTTTTCAAAAAAGGATCCTGTAATTAAATAGAAGGAATTGTGATATATATTATATAATATGTTGCCTACCCTAGTTTCAGATGTCTGCTGTGGGGGGTTGATGTATTGAAAAATGCATTAATAATACAACATTGTGGGAATCAGGTCAACACAAAAGTTCTATTACAATAGAGAAGCCATTGCTTAATGAAATCAGTAGTTTCTATCTGTGACTCCCCTGCTGAGTATGAATAATCATAAGACTGCAGGAAGAACATATAATCCAGTGTTTTGTTTGGCCAATAAGTAATTTCTAAGAAGCTAACAACAGTGGCATGAACATCATAGCACTTTCCTATTTTTTCATCAATCCAAATTGATATTCAGTTGCAAAGTTTTGGGTTCAGACAGGCCTTTGAATACAAACAGCACAGACAGAGGTTCCATTTAACTATCATAGACAACAGCCATGGATATTTTTCTTTTTCATAAAAAGGAAAAGGAAAGCCTTACTGGATCATACTGGCATTTTTTCTGGGTCACAAAAAACTGTTATTTCATTTATTTTACTAGCCAGCAATCAAATGAAGTCTTGGTAACGCCTTTCCCTGTGGCTCCTTGCTTGACAGATTTATGATCAATATGTTTACTTACCTTTAATACGTTTATGCACTGAACATTTCATTTAACTTGTTGGACAGAAAAATGTCAAGAATGACCCTTTTTTCTTTGTCGCTAAATACAGCCACTTTTCTGTCACTGTATTGAAAAAATAAAAGGGAGGAAGCAGCGGATGCCCTTCCTTTTGCTCCTGGAAGGAAAGTGAAATATCATCAACATCATCAAAAATTGCAGTACCCCTCAGACTTGACAGTAAATTTCAGCTCTCCAGTTACTTAAGCCTATTTGCAGGGATAGCCTTACCTTGGGCTATTATAATCTATTACATTAGTATTCAATTAGATTAGTATTCAATCTAAATTTATTGATTGTACACCATCCAGAATCCCCCTTTGAGGCAGATGGGTATTCAAAAATAGGAAAAATAAATAAATAAAATACCATGCTCCAGAATTTATGTTTCAGACATTTTCTTTCCAGCCTCTGAATTAACAGAACCTTGATGGTTTACTTTGTGGCTTCAGTCAACATTCTCTCACACACACTTTCTCTTCTTCTCACATTTTTATACACACACACACATATGCAAGTGTCCTTTACTTAAACAACATGAAATAGCCAATAGTACTGTATTCAAACCTAATCTAGAATTTAAAAACCCTAAAGCTAATGATTTAGAAATCATCAATTTCTAACAGACTTATAACACTTATTACTTATAACAGGCTTATATGTACCTCAATCTTGTTTTAGAATATTCCATCAAAGTGCTGTGGGATACCATTTTATTTTTGTTGTTTTCTTCCAAATGTGCTTGCAAAAGGCAATTTTGTTCATCTTAGTCTTAATATTCCATTCTAGATGAGTTATATTTCTAGGAATCATGTCTCAAAGGCTGGGTACTAAATTTATTCTTTTAAAACATGCACAAGTGGTCCTCAGCTCACATCGATAATGAAGCCCAAAATTTCTATCATAAGTCATAACAGTTGTGGCATCAATGTGACCACACCCAATTTTGTGACTTTTTTATGGCAATCTTTACGCAAGATTCATTTAGTGTACTTGTATATCAATGTATTTCTATGGGCATTTTTTTGCTGGAAACCAGCCCAAAACCTGCAACTGACCATAAAGGTGAGCTGATTGCCAAGCACCCAAAATGTGGTCATGTGATCATGGGGAGCTTGTTCTGTCATCAGAACTCTAGAACTATGTCATCATCAGCTTTTGTGGGAGTCGGTTATAACTTCAAATGATTGCTAAATGACTGGTTGTAAGTCAAGGACTACCTGCACTTTGGTGGAGTTAGGAACACCCTGCCAAATCTTTCTAAAAAAGTGATTTTTCATGGAAAGCTTCTTAATGTGTTCCCTAATTAAGGTAAAGGTAAAGGTTTCCCCTGCCAGTCATGGCTGACCCTAGGAGGCAGTGCTCATCTCAGTTATCTAGCTAAAGAGCTAGCATTGCCTGAAGACACTTCCATGGTCATGTGGCCAAAGTGCATGGACACTGTTGCCTTTCCCACCGAAGGTGGTACCTTCTTTACCTACTTGCATGTTTACATACTTGTAACTCCTAGGTTGGCAGGATCTTTTGGGTCTTGAACTCAATCTGCCAACCTTCTACCCAACAAGCCCAGCATCTTAACTGCTTGCTCCAGTGGCTAATATTAATTTCTGGGTGCACAATGGTATGAATGGTTAAGAAGGTTAGCAGCTCAAGTTTGAGACCCAATAGCTGTTGCATAACAGGGTGAGCTTCCAGTGTCTGCCGAGCTCCTACCAACCTAGTAGTTTGAAAACATGT
>JANHZU010007383.1:44013-57219 GCA_032468055.1 Acrochordus granulatus | reverse complement strand
TGGCGTAATGCAGTCCATGGGGTCGCGAAGAGTCAGACATGACTGCGCGACTGAAGAACAATTTATTTATTAAATTTATATGCGTCCGGACTCAAAAATGACTCTCATTTTATGCTTTTTTATGCTTTAGATGGACTGTAGGATCTGCAAACAATACTGCTCATAGAAAAATGTCTATGAAAGTTAATATACATACACAAAAAAGCAGAAACACTTGTTGATATACACAGTTGCTTATGTTCTAACACCATTTATTCATGTCAGAACAATTCAAAAAGGAAGCTGAAACATTTTGATTTTAAACATGCATGTTTTATTTTGTTGCTTAAAGTACTGTTTAATGTTTTTTCAACTCTTTTTTCAAAAAAATTGAAATTATTTCATACTTAGGGCCAAAAGACACGTGTGACATAAACTAATATGACAGAAACACATCCAAGTAAATGTTATTCAGTTGAGTATATTTTACTTTGGAATAGACATGTACAGAATTGGACCATTAGCAGCAGTTTCTAGAAATTTGGAAATAAATGTTATTGAACTCAGTGGGTCTCACACCCAGTTAGACCTCAGAAGATTTGGATTGTCCTTCATTTCTAGTCTGATAGTTTAATAAAATACAATCAGTCTGAAGCAAAATAATATTTCCTTATTTTTCTCCCTTTTAACTTTTCCCAATTAAAAATGTAGTCAACTTTTAAAAATAATCCGTATATCTATTTACATTTCAGAGAAACTATAGGAAGACTTTATCCGTCATTCTTTGAGCTAAAATGGAAATATTAATTATACATCCAGCATGATGAAGTACTTACAGTTGAGATCAGAAGGAACCAGATCCCCATCTGGCCATTTATTTCCTTATTATACTTCAAATCTTCCATATGACCCTAGCTCTCTCAATGGATTACAAATGTATTAAAATATTTAAAAACAACAAGAACAACCAAACAGAACCATCCAATCATACATTAATATAGTGCAATTAATAAAAAGCACAGGAGGGTTATAGATCAGATCAAAGCCATAACCCTCATATAAAGCAAACCCATAAAATCACCAGACTATAAATGGCAGAAAGCCTACTGCTGAAAATGCAGTTATTTTAAATATTAATTTCAAGTAAAATGAACAGTTGTTCAAAGCCTTTCTGTCCACTGAAAAGGCCTTCTGCCTCTTAGCCTCACTTGGTGAACTTCTGGGAGATGGGATGGGTGGGAAGAGCATTCCAAAGAGTGCTTTCAGAGGACCTGGGCAGGCTTATCAAGGGAAGGAGCCATTTTTCAAAAACAAGACCTTGAATTGAGCCTGAAAATAGGCTGGCAGCCAGACTAGTACACTCTGCAAGTTTTTGATGCATGAATGCTTTTATTTTGGGAATGGTCTTCCATCTTAAAGGGGTCCCAGAAGAATCTTTGAATGGCTCCTCACAGATTTTTCATTTAAAGTGAAGTGGGAAGAGAAGGTCATTATATTTGCATTCAACCACCATATTATTATATTTTTGAATTTCTAGCTCTCTTGTGCAAATATAAAACTGTTTATATGCCAACAAAAAGTTCAGATATTAGGATAGGAAAGAGGTCTTAGCAGCTTAGAATGCTTAGCTTGCAGCATTCCTCCTGAACTTGGACTCTACTTGGAATTGTTTTTGGAAACATTTGGAAAGTCATGGCTTCTACATCATTATGAAGGTATGCCTAGTCATTTTGTTTCAGGTTCTTCTAACAAAAAAATCAAATTGTGTTAATTCAAAGATTGAGAAATTAGTCAAAGAGGAGGGTACAAAAGCTGGCATGAAACTCAACATTAAAAAAAACTAAGATCATGGCAACAGGTCCCATCACTTCCTGGGAAAGAGAAGGGGAAGAAATGGAAGCAGTGACAGATTTTATGTTCTTGGGCTCCAAGATCACTGCAGACAGTGACTGCAGCCATGAAATTAAAAGATGCTTGCTCCTTGGGAGGAAAGCTATGGCAAACCCAGACAGCATATTAAAAAGCAGAGACATCACCTTGCCAACAAAGGTCTGCATGGTCAAGGCTATGGTTTTCCCCATAGTAATGTATGGTTGTGAGAGTTGGACCATAAGGAAGGCTGAGCATCAAAGAATTGATGCCTTTGACTTGTGGTGCTGGAGAAGACTCTTGAGAGTCCCTTGGACTGCAAGGGGATCACACCAGTCAATTGTAAAGGAAATCAACCGTGACTGTTCATTGGAAGGACAGATACTGAAAATGGAACTCAAATATTTTGGACACATAATGTGAAGAGACGACTCATTAGAAAAGACTATGATACTGGGAAAGATTGAAGGCAAAAGGAGAAGGGGATGGCAGAGGATGAGATGGTTGGATAGCATAGTCAGTGTGATGGGTGTGGTGTTGGGCAGACTCCTAGAGGCAGTGCAGGACAGGGAGGTCTGTCATGCTGCAGTCCGTGGGGTCGCTAAGAGTCAAACACGACTGCAAGGCTGAACAACAAAAAAGATGAATTTAAATAATCAGAATATTAATCCTCCTTGAAATAAATGCAGTGATAAACCCATCATCCACAGCCATATTAACAATCTTATGAACTAATTACTAATTTCTCAGCAGTAAAGGTTTCCTTAGAAATAAATACTAGCGCCTTCAGTAAGATTTATTTCCATGAAACTGTTGATAGGATTGCAACTTCATCTTTGTCTACAGAGAAGTAAGGCAGGATACAAGACTGCTGCCTGATTGTTGCAGTGCTATCCTGGTAAACTACTGAGGATCCTGTATTCCCTGAGAGGCTAATGCAGTAACTCCTGTTTCACAAAGGGATGTTGGGGAGGATTAGCAAGATAAATCACTAATCATGCTGTATGTCTAAAGTCTCAAGGACATGATAATCACTTCATGCTAAAGATAGAACGCTGAGACAGAGATTAGTGGCTGCGTCAAACAGAAGAAGAAGAGGGGAAACTGGTCCTTTTGGAGAATGATACCTGCAGTGCAGAGGTGCAGACAAAGATGGTGGTCACAGGGAAGGAGAAATATGCCATAGCTGTTCCAGATTTTGTGGGATCTAGTATCCATTCTCAGAAAAGATAAGGCATTGCGTATATAATACTCTCAATATGAATATTGATTAATATTGATATTAATATTGATTCATAACATCTTATTATTTTACCTGTTTATAACAAGAAGAAAGTTCAACATAAGTTTTATGGGGAATTTTATGGGGAAAACCAAATGATTATGATTCTATAATAGGGACACTCAGTGGCACAGCAGCTTAAAGATGCTGGATGTGTCAACCAGAAATGGCCGATGCTCCGGTGGTTTGAGCCACAGCACTGCATGGCGGATTGAGCTCCTGTCACTTGCTTCAAGTTTCTGCCCCCCCAGCAGTTCAAAAGCATGCAATACTGTGAGTAGATAAATCGGTACCACTTCAGTGGGAAGACTGGCTGCGTTTGTGGGGAGAGTGGGAGCCAGTGCTGGACCTGCCCAATTACAATATGAGGCTGGAACTAGCAGAGAAATGGCCCTGGATGATCAATGAAGGATTCCAATTGCCACGAGCCAGTTAATATTAGCTATAATTAGTTGTTAGTTAATTGTTGATTGTGATTGTAAACCACCAAGAGTCACTTTGAGAGACTGGTGATATATAAATGTTAAATTCAATTAAATTTTGTTTGATGTCTTAGTATATTATTTTTACGTGAATTCATTTTTTTCTTCAAGCTATTGCGTTTTCTTGCAGATCACACACGTATGTCATAAAGACATACATTAAACACA
Organism: Acrochordus granulatus; assembly: GCA_032468055.1. Taxonomy (NCBI): domain Eukaryota; kingdom Metazoa; phylum Chordata; class Lepidosauria; order Squamata; family Acrochordidae; genus Acrochordus; species Acrochordus granulatus. Next base: position 53,439 of record JANHZU010007383.1, on the reverse strand, counting down.
TCCCCACATTAGAAATTTCAGTGTAGTGTTGTAAAGCCAACACCTAGAATACACTGAAAGGGCTTTGCAAAAGTGTGAAGTTTCACACTACCAGCAGCTCAGAATTAATGGTTGAAAGCTAACTGTATTATTCTAATCCCCCATTCACATGAATTTTCTTTTCTTCTTTTTCTTTTTTGGAGACAGAAATAACTTTAAAATATTGAATATAAAGTTGGAACTTTAAAAGTTAAGAAAACTTTTAAAAAGCGCTAATTGGATTTTTTACAATAGCATAATTGTTTATTTTGCAAGGGTGTTCAAAGAGTAGAGCTAATGTATAGGTACGGGATTTAGCTTCAGTGATAGAGTGACTTAATAGATGTGCTTAATGGAAAAATACAACTGAACTCCATTTTTGATAGATAGCTTATGTTTTATCACTTCAAAGAATCTTATGCCATACTTTGTTCATTCTTAAGCTTACCTAAGACTCTGAAGTTTTTGCATAGTAATTCAGTACAGCATTCTCATAACTAGGTAGATCTTTTAGGAGGGAATTGTTTGGACCATTTCATTATTGGCTCAGGTATTTTTGCTGCAAAATGTATTATTACAACATTATTATTGTTGGTTGCACAGTTAGCTAGACATTTAGGCTGGATTTTCCATTTTTATCCACCTACCAAGTCCTTCCCAACTGTGGAATAGGCAGATGTTGTTTGATGGTATTGTCACAGGATGTAAGCTGCTTCAAGTCAAGTTGCCTTTTTATTTATCTACATTTACATTTACTTTTGCAATTGACTGATGGTGATTTGTCAGAACTGATGGTTTTCACATGGTGCTCCATCTGTTTTGGGATTGCACCCAAGGTGCCTATTACTGTTGGAACTATCTTTGCTTTCTTTTGCCAGTGTCATTCAATTTCTGTTTCTAGGCCTTCGTACTTTGCAATTTTCTCAAGTTCTTCCTCTTCTATTCTACAGTCTCCAGATATTGCCATATCCACTATACAGACTTCTTGATCTTTCTTATTGACATAATAATGTTAATGCTATTGTTGTTTTGATTTGTATAGCTGCCCCCATCCAAAAGATTGGTGACTATAGTCTAAATTTTATATATATATATTGATTGCCATTTGTTTGGGGTTTTTTGCCAGTTTATTTATATCTTTACTATATTAATATTTTTCCACTGTATTGCATCTTTTACTTTTTTTGCATATTCTCTTGGGATTCCTTGATGATGGGGGAACAGCTAACAAAAATTTGAAATAAAAAAAATTTACTGACATAATTTTTTTTCTTACAGATCCCATATTCTTGCCTATTTTAGATATTATTTTATTCTAATATTTCCTTGGAAATAATGTCAGTTCAGTTAATCTTTTAAACACATAAACATTTAGGAGAATAAGGCTATCAAACAGGGGTAAAAAAGTCAAGATAACAAACGTAACCAAGTGATTGAAGCCCGAACTTGTTTTGACACGTACATAAACAAAGAAAGGCTTTGATTGTGCTGCTGCAACTACCATCTAAATTTCATTCATTCAGTCAGTTAAGAGGCCACTAAACTTCATAAAATTCTGGGTGGCTCATGAAGTTTAAAGCAAGGAATACCATAAAACAATACAAACACATTGGAAAAAGATGGATACTTAATTGGCCAAAATTCCAGAGAGGCTAAATACCACCCGACTCCTGCGGTTTGGAAGAACAGCCAAATTTTCAGCCATAGGGATCTCTAGGGAGATGCTATTCCAGAGAGAAGGTGCTGCAACTAAGAAGTCATAGTCCTAGATCTCAATAGATGGCATTGCTTGATTGAGGGGACCTGCAATATACCCATTCTGTCTAACTTACACAATGGGAAGAACTATTAGAGTTAGTTAGTTTTTTTAGCCCAGATGCCTCTTCCCCCATCTGTGGACACTGTTGCCATCAACAGCTATTATTTGTATGGGTGATCTTTTACCTCCAGAGTCCCTCCTGTTTTACATTGTTAATTACAGGCATCAAAGGCATCTGTTTGGCTTCTTAAAAAAATATCCTGGAATGGATTGCAAATAGCTCTGATAGGTTGCTTGCATTTTCCCCCACTTGGCTTGGCTGTACCTACACAACACCTTGTAGGCCATCTGCATACCCTCCCCCACCCAGCAGAAGATGCTTGCCTGTCTGCTAGCTTGCTTGCAAGCTTCCTATGATTCATTTAATAATGAAGTAAAGTCCTCACTTATTGACAGCAACAGGGATTGCTGGGATTGCCATAGCAAAACGATGCAGTTCCATTACACTGTGCTTTGCAACCTCATCACTTAGTGACAGTAATTCTGGTCCCAATTACCATCATTAACTGAGGACTATCTGAATATGGTTTCATCAATTCTTCTCCCAAAGCTTAGGAATGTGATTTTTGACTCAGACAGCTATCCTTCCGTATTTTAACACTAAGGACAGATGCCCTGTGAACTGCTGATGAGCCATGTGTGCTGGTAGTTTGAAGAACCCGAGATCTCTTTCAGTGGAGAATCCACAAGCGTAAAAAACTGGGCATTTAACAAACCTGAAATGTGATACATTGCTACAATATAAGCTGTCAATTTATTGTTGTAGTTCTATATTGCTCTGGGAGTGCACAGGCGTGCCGTTTGGATTTTTTTCTCTACTGCCAAATGTCTTCAGACACCAAGAATAAAGTAAAAACATACTATAAAAAAACAGCCACAAAATCATTTCGATCAAGTAGCCATCAAAGTTCATAGGATTATAGAATTTTATATTTTGGTTCCTGCACAACAAAGCTTGGCTTCTGTTTTTCTTCAGAGAGTCACATTTTATTTATATTTTTATATTTGCAGGTTGCATGTGAACATCAGCAGAAGAGGCACCAAAACCTTTCAGCCCTTTTTTGACATTTCAGAGAGAAGCATCAATTGAGCACAGGAAGTTTGCGATGGGTTATTGCAGGGACACCCTCCCCCCCTTGAAAAGGGAGCTCTGAATATTAATGGCATGATATTGAAGAATCAGGGAATTGTAAAAATTGGGGTTGCAGGCCCCCTGTAGGGTTTTCTCACCAGTGCTGAGAATTCAGCCAATTGATATTTTCTAGGATGGTAAAGAGAATAATAGAATAATAAAAGACAGATGTAGAATTCCATATTATGGCACTTCATAGTAAGACGATCTTGAGTTTTTCTAATTGGCTTTCAGTCTGTAGCTGTTTAGAACTATTAGATTTGGTGCTAATATCCTAAAGAGTCATTTCTTTTATAGGATGGGTTCTAAGGCCCAATGGGTGATATCAAACTTCTCTTTCTAGGAGTGACCAATCAATTTAAAAAATTCAAAAGAATGTGTCCTTTAGCTTGCCTCGTATTTAAATTTTACAATAGATATTTATGTTGCTTGATGCACATTTTATATACTCAAAAGGTCTTTTAAAATGTATTGATTAGCCATTTTTACAGTGTTTCTCCTTGTAACAAATGTCTCTTCACCATCAGAAGTTTCCTGACTAAATTTAGCAGTTGTTGTCTGAGATTATCAACTAGATGTAAGATATTTTCAGAATACTGAAATTCATTGTCATGCTAGTACTATCAGCTAAGAACTGCATTAAGAATAGTTATCTTCTACCAAATCTGCAGCACTTCGGAAAGTAAAAAAATATGATTATATAGTATTTTTCAATTCTACCTTCATGAGATTCTTGATGTCTACGTTTCAATATAAAGTTTCAGGTGTTGGAAAGCTCCCATAATTCCAACTGATAATGGACCTACATTTGGGAATATTTGTCTGTGTCTAAAGAAAGAGGAAAGCAATTTGCAATTGAGTATAACGATGGGAGAGAAGTTTGTTTAGTGATTATTAGAATATGAATTTATTTAATTTCATAAGAATCCATTGCTGAATTGAAATTTGGATATTGAATTTACATTCAGTAATTGAATTTACATTCCTCCAGGTTTTACAGTGTAATTTCTCAGTGAAAATAATTTTTAAAGTATGTTAGAAAAATGTCTTCACAGAAATACACATTTTCTGAAAGTATTATACATAAATACACTATAAATATAGTGTTTGTAAAAATGAGACCAAACTGTAAATAAAAATGCATGTTTGGAGAAATACCCACAAAATACATAGAGATTTGTGTGAAAAATGTAAATAAAAAAATAAACTTGTACAATAATTATATAAACTAAGTCTATGAATTATATGATTTATTTAAAATGATATGAATTATACAATTTTTTTAAATATTGAACATTTTAGGAAAGTTTATACAGAGAAGGAAAAAGAACCAATAGAAGGCTAGAAAAGTAAGATATAAGTACAAAAATAACCAAAGGATTTACAAGTATCACAGAAATTATAATTTTCAGTATATAATTATAGACAACTAGAGCACAGTTGTACTAGATAACTCAATATAGTATAACATTTTAAATACCTGAAAACCACTGTTGAACTCTGAACAGAATATTGATATCAGACAATCAAATTGAGAAGCCCAGGAGTTGAAAGAGATGAAACAGAAGAGATGTCTAGAGCAACATTAGCATTCAACTGTGGACTAACTCAACCGGACACTGATTGAGCCTCTATCAAGGCCTACCTTGTGGCAATAAAGTCCGTAAAGTGACAATACAGTACTTTTCTGCCCTTATTGCATCTGAGGATAATTATCTTGCGGCCCTGTTGTGGATGACATGTGCTCTGTTAGGTAGAGAGGCTCAGAGATCCCCTTGTAGGCTTTTGCAGAAGATTTTGCTCAGCATCTGTTGGAGAGTCACTCAAACTCACTCACAGCTGGAAATTGGCCTTGTTTGAAGGGAGGTGCCTGGGGAGGAGCCTTGCCCTGTTATCTGAGGATGGTTTGAACTTGTTGGGCTTAAAGCTGTGAGCTCGGCCAACTGCTCTTTAGATTAAAGTGGCCCTGAAGGGTGAGTGGGTTCTAGCAGTGGTGAATTCTTCTGTGAGGGAGGTGGTTGTTTTTTTGCCTCTTTAGGAGGTCTTAGTTCACCCCTGTTCAAGAAGCCATGGCTGGACCTACCATACTAGACCACTTTCATCCAGTAACTAACTTCCTATTTTTGGGAAATGTGGTTGAGAAGGTAGTCATGCAGAAGATAGAGAACCCTAGATAAAGTAGATTATCAGGATCCCTTTCAGTCAGGATTCAGGCCAGGGTTTGGGACAGAAACAACATTGATCCCGCTTTTTAAATGATTTCTGGTGGAAACCGGGTGGGTTGTACAACCATTCTTGTTCTGCCTGACCCTTCAGCAGCATTTATTGACATAGTATATTTCTGGAGCAGCTATGAGATTGGGAGTGGGTGGCATTGTATTGTGTGTTGTTTTGCTCCTTTTCTCTGGAGTCAATGCCAATTGGTGGCAACTGGATGAGGGGAGGAGATCCTGCCATACTATGTGGGGTACTGTAGGGTTCAGTACTTTCTTCTCTCCTATTCAACATTCACATGAAACTGCTGAGTGAGCTTATCTGCTGACATGGGGTGATATATCTCTGCCCCTGGCAAATTAAGTGATGCTGTTGAAGTTTTCTCTTAGTATCTGGAGGTTGTAGAGATCTGTTTGGAGAACAGACTTCAATAGAACCTGACAAGATTGAGTGGCTCTGGGTTTTGGGACCTTCCATTTATGGGACATGCCATCTTTGGTTCTGGATGGGATTATACTCTCCAAACAGACCCAGTGTAGAACTTGGGGTGGGGATGGGGTTTTATACTTGTGACTCCTATTCAAAAAGCAAGTGGCAGTCATGATTAGTATGCCCTTTGCATAGCTCTATGTTGTGTGCTAGTTGCTCCTGTTCAAACATTGGGAGGCTATACTTACGGTCATATATGCTCTGATCACTTGCCAAATAGACTATTGTAATGTGCATTGGTATATCCTTGAAGATGCAGTAGTGTGGGCAGTTATGTACACCCTCGAATAGCATACATTTGAGCTGTATTGATTACCAGTGTGCTTCTGGGTTCTGGGTTCAGTTCAAGTTGCCCTTTAAAGCCCTTTATGGCATGGGGCCAGGTTATTTGAGGAACCGCCTCTTCCTAATTATCTCTGCCTGTCCCATCAAATCCAGCAGAAGTAGTATGTTGCAGGTCCTGTCTGTTAAAGAGCTACACCTAGTGTGAGCCAAGAAACTGGCTTTTTCTGCAATGGTACCCATCTTATTGAACATCATCCCTCTTGAGGTCAGGCAAGCTCCATCCATGTTAACTTTTCACAAATTCCTCAAAATTTGGCTATGTCATCAGGCTTGGAGATCCAAAGGAAATAGTGAGTTGTTGAAATGGCTCCACTGTTATTAATATTATCACTCTTCCTTGTCTTTTTAGAATTGTCATACTGTTTTTTTAATTATTGATTATTTTTATGTTACTGTTTTTTAATGTTTTTATTGTGGACCACCCAGAGTTACATTTTGTGATATGGGCACAAAAGTTAAGTAGCTTTGACAAATGAACAATAAATAAATACATGGTGGTAAGCACAATATGAATCATAAAATGATACTGTAAACTATGTTAATTTCTATTCATATGGCTAAAAGTTTGTCTAATTCAAAAAGTCTTATATCATTGAAATATTTAGACATTATGTAAATGAGAAACCTAAATTTTAAATATGGTACAAAACCATGTAACAAATTATAATCTAGAAATTGTTTCCAATTTGAATTAAATTCTATGTTGTTTTTACTTTTAAGATGCAAAGTTATTCTAGACATTGAAGCAAGTTCTCATAATTTTGGGTTAGTCATTTTTCTATAGAATGAATTAAACCCTTTCCAATAAGAGGTATAAATATCCTGGCAGTAATTAGCACATACAAAGTTAATTCGGTATGCTTTGTAGGAATATGATTCAATAAAGTATGTAAAATATCACAATCGAAAACGAAATTCAACTTTTAAGATAAGCCTCATTTTGGTATGAATAATTTGCAAGAATTTTCCAGCTTTCATATCTACCATTATATATGAAAAAAATGATCCAATCTGATCTTACATTTCCAGCAGTTTTTAGAAAATGAACTATCCATTTTTACAGTCTGGAATAGACAGTGTGAATTTAATATTCAGGTTTAACCAAACATATCCTTTATATATATGCAGCTTCAGTTCCCATAATCTGGTACGTGACTAAGCTGCCTCACAGATTTCAGTGTTAAAGTTCTATACATGTGGAAGGCTGGAGAAAAACTTATGAAGTATTGTGGAAGGAATTTGAGATATATGCATGGTTTTAAGTGTTTTTAAAACATTTATTTATTAATTTGTATGCATGTTTGCTTATTTATTGTCATTTACTGCAAAAAGAAAAGGAAGAACAATGTCTTCTATTTCAGCTTCTATTGCTTTTTTTACCAGTATACAGGATTAGAATCCCAAGGCCCAGGAGAAGCTCTTTATGGTAGAGTGAGTGAAGGCTCATATGAACAATAAGTAATTTGACCCTTAACAATGGTTTTCAAACTTCTAACCTGGTGGAATCTTGAATATAAGTTCTCTTCCTCTCAGCTACTGATACATTGAAATATTTTATTATAGAGACTGCCCTATTAGGATCAAACTAGCCTAAGACAATGAAATGGGTTATTTAATAAAGTGGTATCCACTTTATGAAGGCATCTCTTCCCCAAGGTTATTTTAAAGATAAATGATAATAAGTAGGATGATCTGCATTTAAATAATTTTTATAGCCTGCATTTAATGGTCTATTGGGGTATACATATGTATGTATATGTATACAGACAAGTATTGCTTCACTTGTTTTCAAATTTAATAAGACAATCTTCTATGCTAGTGGACTGACTTGCTCTTTCTGCTGAATGAGTCTTTGGCTTTTTGCCCAAAGCCTTGCCTTGATGGCACCATGGACATTGGTGCTTTGAAGTTGCCCTTTAGCACTAAGCCCTGGGACAGAAGGCAAATCTAAAGGTCATTGGGTCACACTCCTTCCCACCAGGATAAGTTGTGTTGCAATGTAATTAATTTCATTGCATTTATCTATCTCAATTATTAATGGACATTTTTATGCAAATCTCTCTCTTGGGTTTGTTTAAATATGTATTTCATCTTTTTCCCCATTTGTAAGTGGCTAATCTGAACAGACATATCTTTCCTCCAATCCTCAGTGTTTTCTCTATACCTACTGTGGTGAAGGTTTAATATCAAGAAAGGCATATTTATTACAGGCAAAAAGAATGGATCCCTTTTCTGCTGCTTTTGTTACAGCCATCCCTTATTAAAGTGTGCTTCTGACCAGGATCACCAGGCTATCATTTATTTTCAAACTTAAATGAATGTCTAGGGCAAAAAGATATTCTGAAAATAGATAAAAACCTGTCACAATTAGTTTTGGAGAAACTACAAGAGATATAGTCATTATCTTACTTTCTCTTCTTGTTATTATCCTTCCTCTGGATTATTATTGGCATCTGGTCAGGCTGTCATGATGAAATCCAATTAAAATTATATATCATTGCAGTTTTTCCTTTTTCTTGGGCCAGTGTTCACATCAGACAGGGAATCCATTTGATAACACTGATGTCCACTACTTGGCATTTAATTTCCTGACAAATCCATTATGTGTAATTTGCCATTGGGAACATTTTGTCTCAATGTGGCTGTAAAAAATTGCAAGTCCTGGGACTTTACTCTTGAACTTTAACATAGAGATGATTTTTTATATGTGTAGTCCTATACCATTAGGCTTTATCTTCTTCATTTTCTTGTTCTTATAATAACAATAATAAAGAAACTGCTTATGCAGTTCTAGTTTTCTGAGTTTTTTGCTTTTTCAAAATACTCAGCGCATGCAAACCTGCTTGGTAGGTTTATTTTCAGTAAGAACAATCCTTTAACAACTAGCGAAATATAAGAATTAGCAATGTGACACTCAAGAATATCCATTTACAGATATGCCACAGTTTTGAGAGCTTGTTTTTTGTTTTTTAAAAAAAGTCATCCCAAATATCTAATTCAAAATTCAATCATATTCTTCAGAAAAAAAAGAGCCCCTATATTTCTGCTTTCCTGTCTGGAATGATAGAAATTTGATAATCTAGGCTAGAAAAACCCATCCAATTCAGATTTATTCAGTAAACTATGGAGAAAAAAACATGTTTTGTTATGATCTGTGAAACTCATCTAAAATCTTGAGTATCATTACTAATATCATTGCATTGCATTTATTATGGCACACAATATTCTTTCTTGGACCAAAGTCCATGACTGATGCTGCTTCCAAGTAGTTTATCATCACAATATACCTAATTAATTGCCATCTTCTGATAATATTTTAAGGTAGGAATCTTCCATGCCTATACATCCCTTGTTTTTTCTTCCATGATCATTTGTAAATGCTATAGACTTTTCTTCTTTGGCTAATTCC
>JANHZU010007383.1:21857-33952 GCA_032468055.1 Acrochordus granulatus | reverse complement strand
CTCATAAAGACCAGTATATGATATAGTGTAGTTGGTAGGATGTGGACAACAATATGTTGGTTTGCAAGATAATCTCTATTGTATAGAATCCATAGTATGTGTGTGCTTGGATACATCTGCATGTATGGCATGCATATGGGCATATGGGTATGCCATGTCTAAGCATTATGAAGCTGCTTTTTGACTAAAGTTATGGTCAATATGTATGGGATCATTGATTGACAACCATGACATCTGGAAGTTTATGGAGTTGAATGTTTGTTCAATTTGTTAGATAACTCCAGGTGGTTAACAACATATAAAAACCCTAACCAAAATAACATTAAAAAACCAACAAAAAACACATCCCTGAAGTAAAAACCAATCAACAATAATCAACTACATGATTTCAACTAACTATTTCATCCCCAAGACCAGAAATGTAAGAGGAATAACTGATAAAGAGCATGAATGAATGAATGAAATACAGAAAAACAGACATGTTTTATGTTTGTGTATATGCAACTGAGAGTAAATAACAGATCTGAATAAGCATGGTCCAACCTTGAGGAGTGGAGCTGATGAATACATGAAGGGAATATGTTTCTCATGTCTTTAATTTCTTTGATGTACTGTCACTTACTTCTTTTCTGCACATTGCATGATGGGAGTTGCTAACTCCCAAAGTGCATACAATGATGAATTCATAAGTACAGTGTGTACATGTATCAGAAAAATCAAGTGGAATTCTGGGAGAGAATTATGGAGTCCTGCAATTCCTAAAATATGTCAGAAAATATTTGATGTCATTCAGGTTGTTTTGAGTGCTCATGAAAATAGTAGTGCATAAATTGATGATAGTTGCACCTTACAATTAATTGAATAGTGATAAGTCTATCCTTTAGGAAAAACAGAATCAATGCAATCCAGGGAGACAAACATATTTTGTTAAAGAATATGAAAGAAATAGGACAGTACAGAAAAGGCCATTTGGAGGCCCATGAATAAATGAGAATGGTGACTCATTGGTGAATATCTGCGAAGAAAAATATGTCTGTTTTAGATATGTGGTTTAAGCATAAGTCTGTTCATACATACAAATGGCAAAGGAATGAACTTAAATATAAAGCCATGACTGACATGATTGTTCATGAGGAAAGACTGAGAGATTTAGTGAAGAGGACTAGGGTCATAAGAAATTCTAAATGAAATTCTAAATAGACTATGTGTACAACTGCATCACTTAGAGAAGGAAATTCCGGTTCCAATTATTGTCATAAGCACTCTTTAAATGGGTGCTTAATTAAAATGGATTGAATATAAAATGAATGATTAATATAGAAGTGGTTTGTTCATATAAAGGGAATGAATGAGAATGAAGTCTCAAAACATGTAGAGGAAGAATGAATATGAATATGTCAAATGGAAGGAGAAGACCAAGGTAGTTCTGGCTGGATATGATTTAGAAAAAGAGAAGTTAGAAGTTTAAAGAACAAAAGGCAGTATATAAACCAGTGTATTGACCCAATGGATATTTGGATGGTTTGCAAGAAATTAAGGTATGGAAAGATACAGTGAATAAATACAGTAAACTGGCTTTAACTATATTTCTTCTTTTTATTTCCCATGTCATTAACTTCTTTGGTGTATTATTGCTTACTCCCTTTCTGCATTTTGCATGATGTTGCTAACTTCCAAAGGGTTTATGGTGATGAATTTAGTGTATATGTATGCAAAAAAATTCAAGTGAAATTCTGTGAATGAATTATGGAATTCCTAAATTTGTTTATTTACAGAGTAACCAAGGATTATGCATGTGAGTGATAATGAATTATTGATAAGTTAGTAGCTTCCCTGGCTTCTTTAGATATTCTTTTAATATCTAAAAATATGACATGTTTGGCTTTTTCAGATTGAGAAGTATAGGCAGCTAGAGAAACTTCAATATGATAGAAGTATATCAGAAAGCAAAAGAATCAGTAGGTTTCTCCCCCCTCTAATAGTAAAGTAAGCTCAAATGCACATCAAAGTGACATTCAATATAAATCCTCTGACACCTTGAAAACTACATAGAAAATAGAAGCCTCTTTCACTTTGAAAGGAAATGTTTAAGAAATCGTAAAACAGATTTTAGATGAAACACATGTGTCCAGTCCAGATCTGTTGCATATTTGGTGACTCACATGCTTGACATTTCTCTCTGCATTGAAAAATATAATACAGGAGTTTTGATTCCAACAAACCCATATCCCTAAATATCCCAGAAAAATACTGATTTGACTTAGAGTTAAAGAAGGGATTAATAACACAATGCCTTATTGATTCTTGTTCACTATACAGCCAATAAATGCGACTCAATACATCATAGCTCAATGCCTCTGTTTCTTATATCTTTCACCCAAAGTAAGCATGAAGATAGTATGAAAATGTGCAGATGGAAATCCAGATTTGTTGTTGGGTTTCAGGATACCTTATATGAGCAGCAATGAACTTCTGTTGAATTTATTAATGAAGACTGAGGTAAAGAACCCTTTCTGAGGAAAGTTATCAACAGATCAGAATTAGAAACAGAAATATGATTTGTTTAATGTACCACATTCTGCCTATCTCTTATGCCCTAAAGAGATAGAAAGAGATTAAACACAATATTATTCGTGTCCTAACTACTACAAAGTAGTGTCCTAACTACTACATTGTACTTAAGTCTGTACAATGGATGACAGCTAACTGCTTACCAGTTTTCAGACATTGTCATTTACTGCAATTGACAACTTTTGCTAAGTTTAAAAACCAAGCAGCTAAACTAAACTCCTAAAGGGGTTTTTGAAAAGGAAATATTGTTCTGAATTTAAAAAAAGGCAGGTATAATTTCACAGTGGTTTTAGAAATTAAATACTATTGTAGATCAAAAACTCCTTTTCTCCCTGGACTAGTATACAGGTTGTTTTAACAAATTAGAAGTATTATTTACTTCTTAATTAGTTTTACTGAAATAAATTTAAAAAATACAAAATACGCACACATCCTGGAGGGAAAAATACACAAAAATATATGAAAACAAAACAAACAGCAAAATAATGACAACAAAAAAGAGAACTACATTAGAAAAGGGAAGGGAAGAAAAAAGCCAGTTTAGTGTCATGGATAAGGACCAGGTTAGAAACCAGGAGACTATGAGTTCTAGTCTTGCCTGAAGCATAAAGCCAGATGGGTGATTTTGGGCCAGTCAAAAATCCAGGGAAGCAGACAGCAGCAAACCATTTGCAAAAATTTTGCCATGGAAACTTCAGGGACTACTCCAGACTGTTATAAGGGGTTAAACCTGACTCAGATTCACAGATAAACTAAAAATAAATCAAAGCAAATCTATGATATAGTGTCACATTGTTCTTTTTTTGAATTGGAACTATATTGTATTGGAAGGATAGCAATAGAGACAGAAACACAAAATAGTGGAGGTTTTTACGCTTTTCACTTTATACAGTGATGTTATTTGCAGCAGGTGTTTACAACAGGTACATATAACCCAATACTGGTATTTGCCCAGTGTCAGGTTTCCTCCCTCTCATTCTTCTTCTTCCTCCCCTTTTCTTTCCATCCCCCTTCCCCACTTCCAAGCTTGACAAGAGAGATAGTGAAAAGTGAAGAATGGGCTGGAATATACAAGTGTAGTGTAATTCAGTGTAGCATCACCACCTCTTAGAAGGGCTCAGCTGAACACCTACTGTTTCTCCAGGGATCCCTCAGTCCTTGTCCAGGAGTCAGAGCTTTTCCACCAACAGGCAATCTCCTTCTTCCTTTCTGGGAATTTAAGTGAAGCCACTACTGTCCTGTACCAAAGGAGGACTTTAGTGTTTTAGGGCTGTAGTTCTCAACACTTATATACCAAGCTGGAGCAATGGGACTGCTGCCTAAAATCTCATCACAACAACCCTGGGTAGAAGTCAGGTCATGTAATGAAATATAGTCTGGATTCCCAGGAGGAGGGGCTGCATTCCAGAGGACCAAGAGACATCAAAATTTAGATAGTTTGGGAGAAATAGGGTCTTCCCTAGAACTTCTCAGACTATATCTCTAATGATGCAAATAGTTGCTTTAGCTTGGCAAGATTTCTGTCTAAAGGCAAGGAAAATAAAGGAACTGCTTAGAAGTAACTCTGGATGTCCCTTCTTTGGGGGCTGACAGATGGGTTCATCAGGTCAACTGACAATGCAGCTACTGTTCAAGACCAAAAGTGAACTTATTTTCCCCTTTTCTTCACTCCACTGGTTGGCTCAAGCCAGAAGAGCAGCAGTCATACTAAGCCACTAAAACCCAGATGCCACACACAGAAAATACAGTGAGCCATTTTTTAAAAAAATAAAAGATAAAATTGCCTTTTCACAAATGGTTAAGCCACACATATCTTGAATCTAGTCCTAAAAGTTAGGAATGTTACTACTTTTTCATTTTTCAGAATAATTTTCTTAGCTACATCCCGGACCTGATAAAACATGCTCTTAAAAATAGTTCATTTCTAAAGTTTAGGGACATGACACTGACATCTCTAAGTCTAAACTGTTTCCCATACACCACTTTTTATATATTATAATATTATTCCAAAAAGAGCAAATCATATGAGTCAACGACACACCAATGTTTTTACATCATCAACAAAGAAAATCTGATTTCCATCCTTTCAAATCCATTCTTTGGGGTATCTATTATATTCAAAATAAGATCTTCAGTTTTAATTTTAAATCCACTGAAGCAAATTTAACATTATTTAAGACCTGCAGTATTCGTGTTCCATTATTGGATATTCCAATTTTTTAAGCCATAAACTATTTGTCAAAGTTAATTGGTAACATTAACTTTAGAAATGTTACTAATGATACAGAAACAACGTGGGCTTAATTTCAAACACTGACTTTATCGAGTATATTAATTCCTTAGGTTTCTCCAACATAGCCAAAGGATCTGGTACATTCTGAGAAGTTAAAACGTAATTGAGTTGATTATATTGTATCACCATTGTTATAAATTGAAAGACAATACAGTATTCCATTTGAGGTCTAGAAAAATCTTTAATATATAAGTAGTCTTTGATTTATGAGTATTTGCTTAACAACCATTCGAAGTTACGACAGGCCTCCTACAAGCTATTTGCAACCTGGTTTAAAGCTGTAATGACTGCACCCTGCTGTGGTCATGTGATTGCATTTTGGATATTTAGCAACCAGCTCACCTTTACAACTGTTTGCAGCTTCCTATGGTCATGTAACTGTAATTTGTGATTTTTTTAACCAGTGGTTATTTCCAATTTCTGGCAAAAAGTGCCCATTGAGAAAATTGATTTGCTTAGTAACCACAGCATTCATTTAACAACTGCTGCAAAAAATGTTGAAAAATGACTCAAAAAATTGGGTCTGGTCACTTGATATCTTGACTTATGACTGCAACGACTTATGACCATAAATCCAGTCTCAATTATGGTCATACTTTGAGGACTAACTATAATTGTTACAAAGTAATTGATTTAAATTAAGTATTTCAGATTTTGCCTACAGTTTCTAATAGAACATTTTGCCCCGTTTTTAGAGTATAATTTTCCATAAAATTAAATATTCATGAACCTCAACATCAAAACCCAATATTCGTAAGTTTTCTTGACATTAATTTTAATAGTGGTTGGACATACCATCTTGAGAAAGGATGAGAGAGCTGGGGCAAGAATTTATTCTATCTTCCTTGTGCTAACCCTAATCAAGTGTAATTCCCTCTCCTATATAATTTCAGTTTCAGGTTTGGAAACTACATTGAACTACTAAACTCAAGAATTATGGTGCTGTAAACAAAATTCATGAGCAAAACTCATTCAAGCCTAAAAAAAGCAGAAATTTATCCAGAGAATAATAAAATCAACTTCAATATCTGTCTATACCAGCTGATTAACAAGTTTTTAACAGGAAACTTTAATTTGCCTATGAAATTCTCATAGAAAAAAATTAGGTAGATATTCACTGAAACAGAAATTAAGTTCAGCCACAGATCAAAATGATAATATTTTAATAGCAAAAGGATGAGCTAAGAAGGGAGCAGAATCTATTTCCCAATACTCATTTCTCCTTGCACTTTTCTTATTACTGAGCATATTTCTGGAATCAAAGTCAAATTAGATACAAATGAACATTTGATAACAAATACACACTATTGAGACATGGGAGATGATAGTACACTTCAGATCCTTTATTTCTCTTTTTATTCTTAAAAATGGCTTCATTCCCAATTTCATACAGGATTGGATTTAAACAAACTGGCTTGTCTCACTGAACCATAAACTGCAAAGGCTGACAGATTTAATAGAATGTTTTCCTGTTAAGCCAGCAAGACAAGCATAATACAAAGCCTACACGCTGATACCACAATTGCTACACATCTTTGCAGGGTTATCCTTCTCGTTTTACTTTTTCCTATTCTAGTGAAAGAGCCATAAATCATACTAGCACTCATTTAGAAGATAACTTCTAACAAAAACTAATGCTCAGGTGGTAAAAAATTGAAATGAATAACCATACCCAAACAAATTAAATAAAATGCAATAAAAACAATTAACATAATATAGGAAGAATAGATATAACTCTTACAAAATATTAGCAATACAATAAAAAGCTACAGTGAAGGACTGTAATATGTTCGCCTCCTTCAGCTGTTTGTAAAAATAACAAAGGCAGGATACAAATAAATAGTCAAATAAGTAAATAAGTAATCTGAAACCCAAATGAAAACTAATTACGTCTTCAGAATGGGACCAATAAATAGAGAAAGAAGCTCTAATAAATAGGCCTCTGCAAGTATAGACTTCTTCAGAAAGATTTTTTTTAGATTTAATGCCTAAGCAAACACTTGACAGGAGTTTTTTGTGTTAATTTAAACCTATACACCTCCAGATTTTGTTGGACCAACTCTCACGAGTTTTGATTGCCACAGTTAATAGAGAGGAAGAATGGGACCTGGAGTCCAGAACACCTAAAGAACTAAGACATCTATTGCATTGGTAATTCTCCCAGAGTTGTGGGAAAGAATAAAGAAGGTCATTCTGGAGCCTTCAGGCACAGTGAGTGCTGGGTCACTTGACTTGTCCTTACTCTCTTCCTCCCCACCCCAATGCCTTTAAGAGACCTGGATGTGTGGGCCCCAAATAGGAAATGTAGCAGAGGATTGGAGTGGAAGGAGGGATGAGATATATATTGCAAATGTGTTACACCACCCTGTCCTCTGCTGCCATTTCTGAGTATGTCATTGCTTCAATTGGCAATGTCATCGTCACAGCTAAGCTCTCATAGGCCCTGGATTTAAGTGCTTGCTGCAGTCTCTGCCTTCCCCGAAGCCCCTCGCAGGGCTCAGAGCTGCAACTGTCCAAGAAAGAAGTTGTGTGATTCACATCATCCTTTCCCCCCAACTTCCTCAAGTTCTGGGTTTGGTACCCAAGCTCTCTCACTATTGCAGGTTCATATGAAAGGTTTGCTTTGGGACCCAGAGAAGCTTATAACCCTGAATACTCTGGAACAAAACTGAGAAATAGAGAGGAAAAAAACGCACTGGCAGCAATATCTATATCTATAAACACACACACACAGATCAGTATATCAGAATAGAAGTTCTAACATTTCCTATAAAAACTACCTGAATCTGATAATTTCCATTCCTCTTTTTCCCAAAGTAACTTGTCTGGTTCCAGGGCATCATTCCTAATTATCGTAGTTGTTAGCCAGCTACTATATGGTTGGCTATGCATATAGCCCACAATGTGGAAAATACCATGTTGGGAAAGGCCATTTAAATTCAAGCTGCTTATCTTCTAAGTCACTTTCAAAAATAATAACCATTACGTATTGCAAAAAAAAACTTTAGATAATATCAGCAGAAAGAGACATCAGAAAACAGATATTGCAGAAATAGCCTGGAATCTGTCTGAATAAGATAGCAAAGAAGCAAAATAAATATCAGATCAGAACTTTTGCAACATGCAAGGGCTCTTCTGAAAAATCAGCAAAACACACCAACTCCTAACAATTCTGTTATCTTCATTATTTTTACAAATAACTCTAGGCAGCGAATATATCCAACAGAACTTCCTCCTCCTATTCTCCCTACAACCCTCTGAGGCGAGCTGGGTTGAGAGAGAGGGACTGGCCCAAGGTCACCCAGCTGGCTTTCATATCTAAGGCAGGACTAGAACTCATGATCTCCTGGTTTCTAAAATCTGCATTTATTTTCTACCAATTCTCATTCAGTTCATTTCAATTGGCTTCCAACTTATTTTCTAGATTTGAAATTTTACCTTGCGTGGACAGACCCAGCAACTAAACTGGACTTTGGTTGCCAGCTGGCTTTCCTGGCTAAGGCGGGACTAGAACTCACGACCTCCCGGTTTCTCTGAAGATGAACATTATCTCATGGCTAATGTGTGTATGAATTGGACCTGTCAGATTCACTCAGTTTAATTGGAGTTACTATCCTGAATTCATCTGCCATTGTTTGCCCCCCTCCCCCTTTGTAACATCAGCCTTATTATGATTAGGTACGAGGCTTGTCACTCAAAGAGTGGTAACATAGGGTACCTCCTCCCAGTTCAAATTCCAGGGGGAAGGTGGCTGAGAGGAGAGGGGCTTCAGGGGCCGTTGGTGCAAGGATGGGTCTGAGAGGAACTTAGAGCCATAACCCATGGAAATTCTTCCATTGTCAGACTGACAGATTTTGGATTATATTTATGCCAGGAAAGGTAAGAATTAGCCTCAAGCAGCCAAGCTAAGACAGCAGGGCTCCACAGTTCTGCCATTTGAAGGATTAGAAGCTGTAAGTCAGGGGTGACCAACCTTGGCCACTTCAGGATGTGTGGACTTCTGCTCCCAGAATTCCTCAGCTATGCTGGCTGAGGAATTCTGGGAGTTGAAGTCCACACACGTAGCTGAGGAATTCTGGGAGTTGAAGTCCACACATCCTGAAGTGCCCAAGGTTGGACGCTCCTGCTTTAAGTTATTTACTAATTTATTTATTCTCCTTTATTATTCTTCCACTGAAGGACAATGGAAATCAAAAGGCCTAATTTCCCCCCCACCCTCAGTGACTGTTCAAAGAATTAAACTCAAAATTTTCCCCTCAAAGTTTTGATTCAGTTCTAAACAGTTTCAGAAATTCGGAAAAATTGTTTTAAAAATTCAGAAAAACAAACCATGTAAAAAGACTGCGAGGAAGAAGATTACCACATTCAAATGACACATCGTAGTACACAAAACAGGGTTAAAAGCACAGATTCCGTTTTTCCATCATGCTCTGGCCTACTTAACGACAACATGTATCAATCTTTGATCTTCTAGAAATTGTGTGATCAAAGTATTCACTATTTTGGAAGGCAATCATTTGATTATAGCTCTGGAAGGAAAGGAAATCTGACATATATGGCTTTGAACCTGTGTCACTTCAGGTAATCAGTGTACTTTAGATTAATCAGCATTTCTTTGAACTTAATTTTAACCTCCATGCATCCTTCTGAACAGCCATCAGTCACTAAAAGGCTATCTCAAATCCATTTTCAGTGCCAGTAGTTTGCAAGTAGACTGGAAAACATGAAGAAAATAGACTTGAAAAATAGAGGAAAAAGGGAAAAAGGTTTTTCTTGTCAAGAAAACCAATCTTCCAAGACTTTCTTAAAGCATCTGAGACTTTATTTCTCAACTTTGCTTATTTAATAATGTGCCTTTCAACCTAATATTGGGAATTTCTAATTACAATATAATAATATAAAATTTAGCTGGGATAGATAAACATATCCATGTACATAAAACATTTAGAGGAATATTGAGTGTTTTAAAACCTTTTTTGTGGTGGGACAGAATTTGATGTAAATCAAGACTGACTTGTGGATTTTCCTCCTTCCAGTATTTTGAGATTGGAGCAATAACAGATAGAATGAATAATTGGCTAAGGGTCTATTACTTCCTTATTTCCTAAGGAAATGCAGTTGCTACACTACTTTGGAATGGCCAACTCCTTATCCTGAAGTTTTGCCCATTATTGAAATACCCGGAGAAAACTTTTTATACTTTTTCCGTATTTTTGCACTCTTCTAAAAAATACAGAGAGATTCTATAGAAAGCAGTTTGATATTTAGTTCAGAAAGTAGCCCAGCTCACTTCATGATGGCTCCAATGGTCATTTACCCTAATTTGCTCCCAATTTTTGAATGTTACTAGGAAATCCTAGAGCTTCATCTTATTATTGGCAAAAAACTGCCAAATCCACAGAGCAGTTGGATATTTAGCTCAGAAAGTAGCCTAGCTCACTTGGTGATGGCTCCAGTGGTAATTTATCCTAATTTTCTCCCAATTTTTGAATGTTACTAGGAAATCCTAGAGCTTCATCATCTCATTATTCAGCAGGGGAAATGTAACAGTGGGGGTGTGTGTTAAAAATGGAATACAATTTGCAAAATAATTAGATAATTATGAGATTATAAAACTCCAAATTTCATAGAAATCAGTGCAGGGATTTTCAAGTTACATTCTTTTATATCTGAGATACTAAATTCCCCAAAGCCTTCTTTCCATCTGAACTGGTGAAGTTTATATGAAACCTGGGTCATTAACAGGAAATGAAGTATGGTTGATTTTCACATGGTGTATTGCAGGCATATTCAAATTATATGTCCCACAGTGGTTAATGCTGTGATCTTTTCCAAAATATTTCTGGTGGAGCTGGGCTCCAACTTTGCATGAGCTTCTAACCTAGAATAAAATGGGAAAATTTGGAATGGTTAATCATTCACTTGTGGCATATGGTGGATATCTAAAACATCCTGTTTATGATTAAATTCTTCTTCAGGGCTTTAGCTCTGACATGCAATTCAGGAGCTCAGATTGCTGGATGAAAAGAGTAGCATAATGAGAAGATATTTTTAAATATTATGTTTAGTGTTTCCTAACATAATAAAAGGTGGGAAAAGTAACAGCATTCCATGTGCCTTGGCATATAATTATGCCAGCCACATGACCACAGAAGTATCTTTGGACAACACTGGCTCCTTTGGTTGTGAATTGCAGATGAGCACCATCCCTACAGTCAGACATGACTGGCAGGGGAAACCTTTACCTTTTAGCAAAATACAAATATGTTGGTAGGCAATAAAATTAGTGACTGAGAGATCTTCCCTCAAATCAAAGTGATCCCTGCAAGCAGACTACTAATGGTTGCTCTAGTCCTGGCATCCTGGGGTACTGGTGGAGAGAAATTAAGATATTCTTAATTTAACTGTTTAGTCACTTCCCTGCTTCCTACATCTTATCCTTAGAAGAAAGTACAGCATCTAGGTTTCTCATCTTGATGACTAGTTTAGAGACTAAAATACCTTTGATGGAAAAGAGAAATGTGGTAATCCCTGTCTTTTCTCAAGTCAGCTCCAATCCAAACCTGAGGGGGATTTTTTTTTATTTCTTTCCACCCACTTCCCTGTGCATCACCCTCTGCCCAGAGAGTTCAGAACATCTACCAGCTTTCCAATTATGTTTGCAACAGTAGATAAGAGTAAAAAAGAGTGAGAATAAAAGTGAGAGTGAAAGTGAGAGAAAATCTTACCTGGAACATAGTGCCAGAAATAGGAATTTGTGTCCAGGTATCCAGAGTAAATTCCATTAAGATTTCTAGACATACAGTAAAGAACAACCTTGGATGATACACACACACACACACACACACACAGATATCAGGAAGCCATATCAAGAGAGACCAGTACAGTACAACGGATCTGGAATTTCAGCATAGATGATATTGATAGATGTATACAATTTACATAAAACTAAGACAGAAAATGGATAGGTAAAGAATAGAATGAATTGCCAAGCTAAGGAGATGAACTAATGTTAGGCTTCAGAGATTTTTTTTTCTTAATTTTTAAAATAGAACCATGGGGCAGCCAGAAGAGGATGCCAACCTAATAAATAAACCAAAATTGACTCAAAAGTTATTTAGGGATGTGTGATTCAGTATGCTCTATGTTCTATGTTTGTCTGTGAAGACTCTCACTCATCCAGGGTAATTGCATCGCAACAAAGTTTAAAAAACAGGCATCTGGACTGGAT
>JANHZU010007383.1:0-15309 GCA_032468055.1 Acrochordus granulatus | reverse complement strand
TTTTTGTCCTTTATCATGCTCATCTTTGCATGAAACCTTCCCTGGATATCTCCAATTTTCTTGAAGAGCTCTCTAGTTTTTCTCAGTCTATTTTTTTTCTTCTATTTCTTTGCACTGTTCATTTAAGAAGGCCTTAAATGCTTTAGCTTAAAGCTTTAACTATAGAGGTCACCAAAAGTAAGTTGAGTTTGGAATTGCTATGATTCTTTATTCCATGTTATCATGGTTTACCTGTTCATATTTTGGAAACTGCCTCATGGACCCATCTAGAATTAAGGAAAATTTGTAGCTGTCCTGTGCTTTCTCCAATTTATTAGTAGCCTTCTCCTTAGACTGTTGTGCAGCAACATCATGGACTTGTTTGTTCAAACAAGTTGCAAATCTCCAACTTGGGCATTAAATATCAGTTATGCTTTGAGAAATTTCTATTCTCTATGATGAAATTTCAGTTTAAGAATAAACTTTATAGTCCGTGTATGGCTACAATATCTATTTATATACCTAGATGATGCAGCTCAAAAATTCTGGAATCGAGAAGAATGGCTGAGAAGATTTTTAATAGTTCAAGAAATATTTTAATAGATTGAAGAAGAACCTTGATATCCATCATAGAGTATCTCTGTGGTCCTCTTTCATTCTTAAAAGTAAAACCTGGAATGCTAGTGCAAAAAAAAAATGCAATGTGCAAAGTAAATTTTCCAAAACAAAATCAATATTTTGAATGTGCTTACTTTCCAAAATTGATTCAAGACATAATTTCACTTTTCTTGACCTTTTTTAGAAATTTTATGGTAATTTGATTTGTTGTATAGATATATCTGGGTAAAATATGCATATTTTTCTGTGTGATAATATAGATTGATGAAAGTTTATGTCACAATAATTAAATACATTTTAAGATGTCCTAGTATTCTGTATATATCCAGAGATTTCTTCAGCTCTGCTAGACTACTCCAAAGCTAGGTTAATGATTTTATTGTCCTAGAAAAGTTTAAAAAGAGGAATTAAACAAATTTAAATATATTAACCCAGGAACAAGATTTCTGATACCATCATCCAGACATATTGGAACCAGCCTACAGTGCTATGACTGTATGTCTTCTAAATTTTTGATTGGAAAAATCTACTGAGGGGAAAGGAGTGACTCCGAAATCAATGCCAGAGCTAGAAGGGGAAAAAGAACTGCACTGGGTTCCATTTTGTCCTAAAGCATGTATTGTCTTTGCAAGACATCTTTGATTTGTTTCAGCCTGGAACTTCACACTACAATGTTGATGCAATTATCTAGAAAATATACTTTATGTGTCATCTCATAGCATCTTCTTTGCTTTCCTGGCATTTATGAAAGAGACTTCTTCATAGGAGCAACTCCTCTGCTCCTGTTAAAACAAGAAGTCCTTGAAAGATATGCACAACTCAACAATGTTTTATTTTTAAAAGGAAAATTAAAGTAAGGATTCACTTTCTCAAGCGCTGCTCCCAAGTTGTTAGTGGAGTAGCTGACAATATGGTGCTTGCAAAGATTGAGTTGAGTGCAGAGCTTTAAGTCACTGAACCAAATACTGTGTCTCCCTGCCAAAGCACTTCAGTATAGTAGGATTATAAATAAATAATCATAAATAATAATTTGGAAGAGGGAGTTGCTTTCATTTCCACCCAGCTGTTTATCTTGAGAAAAAACATTCCAGGGGTTTGGACTGAAGACAGTAAGTTAAAAATACCCTGAATTGTTCTATCTGACCATGGGTTTGTACTTTGCACCAAGGCAAAACTCAGCCCTACTATACATTGCCTCATTTGGGAAGTCAGATTGACAAAGTCACTGATTGGTAGGTTGGGAGAGAAAAAGGCCATATTTTGTCAGGATGATTAAATTAGGACCATCATTTCAGCACTGCTAATTACTTTTGTTATTTCTATCTCCTCACGCCGTCTTTCATTTTATCATGCATGCTATATGTATTTTTTCCCCTTTCTTCATCAAATTCACCTCCTTCCTTTCACTGAATTTAGGGAAGTGTTGCTTTTATTTTTGTGTTACAGAGGCAAGAAAATTAGCATCTTGATGGAAAGCACCTAATACAGAGTGGAGTCCCATTACAAAATTTAAACACATTTGCTATTACTTTGGTTACCCTTCCACAACCCCAAAAAGGGCAGAGGCAAGCCTTAAAGGAGGTGTTGCAATTTTTAGTAATTTTATTTTCCTTTTCCTCCCTCTCCCATGGAAATCCTTAAATACCTCCTGACATTATCACAGGATGTTTCCTTCTGCATCTGCAAAGAACATGCTGTGTGAAATTAATATCAGTCCTTGTTTATCTTTATCACTCACTGCTTGTGTTTAAGGTGCTTACTCTCTTTTATACAGGAACCAGGTGGCACACTGCAAAACAGAATGCAAATGGTTCATGGGTAATGTTTGCAAGCAGAAATTTTGCAAGCATCTTGCACTCTCAGATTGGGTTTATTAATAGCATGGAATCTTGGCTACATTCTGAAATGCAGCCTTTCCTGGTTGCCTTTGATTCAAATATTTCTCTTTGTTGACCACATGGCACAACAGAGAGGTTCAAACTGGCATAGGATTTTAAAAGTGAACAATTGGTGTGTCTCCAAAGTCTGGGACAGATGAACAGGAATCACTTTGCTCTGATTTTGAACAAAGCTGTCTCAGTGGCCTCCTATGAGAGGCAGCTCTTCTCTGGTAAACTGTCACAACTAGGGAAACTACACAAAACAGCAGACTCTATCCTTTTCTTCCCCCTCATTCTCAAGGCTCCAGCAGTGCCACTAGGCAAATTGTGGTTCTGTGGATACAAGTTGGGTCCAGCCTGCTGTTTAGTAGGGTCAGAGACTCTTCCAATGGCATTATTCATAGTCGTCTGCTTTCATTGATGGAACTATTTGTGCTAGAAAATAAGGGAGGTGACCTTGTTACCAAAGGACCTCCTTGCCTCCTTGTCAAAGACTATTTCAGGTGGAAGAAGAGAAGGCAAGATCTTTGCCAAGTTTTGGTAACATATATTGCCTTGTAATCTTGGAAGATACCTAAAATATAAATCTAAGGAATGAATAAGTATAAAGATAAATAAAGCAGCTATCCATTGTTATATGGAAAGGAACATTTCCTCTTACTTTTTATCCATTATTCTCTAGGGTAAGTTAGACTAAGTGATAGCAGGTGCCATGCTGGCTGAGGAATTCTGGGCACTGAAGTCTACATGTTTTAAAGCTGCCATGGTTGAGAAACACTGTTCTAGTCAGTATATCACATTGGTTATTGTGCGTGTTATTTGGAATCATAATGGTGCATTCAAGACAAGACACGGCATCCTTACTGTCTGGATTATCTATCTCCCATATAGAGGTGAAAGGGGAATCTACTATGTTCATCACTGACTGTTTCACTGTTGTAGGATACAGTCCTTCCAGTGCCTTTAAAAAAGCCTGTATGAGCAGATATAACTGGCCTTTCAAAGAAAACACATGTGATAAGTAGTAACTCACTAAAAAAGATATTTATTTAACATAAATATAATTATGTTATATTTATGTTAAATAAATATAATAATTTATTAAAATAAATAAATTATATGGCCCTAGATACCCAAACATTCTGGGTGGCAAACAAATAAGAACAACAATCACATTCCAAATCATTAAAAAATGTCATAAGAAAGAAATAGCAACAGAAGTCTAGGACACTAAAACATCCCAACAATAAAACAAAGTCTTTCACTCACATTCAATCTCCATTAACAAGTTTTTACAGCCTTGCAGAAGGCCAGGAAGGTCTCGGCTGTCTGAATCTCAGGAGAGAGATTATTCCACAAGACAGGGGCCATGACAGAGAAGGCACAATTCCAAGGATCCACCAAATAGTATTGCTTCATTGATGGTACTTGCAGCATGCATTATCTAGTGTGTCAACTGATTCAGAAATCTGTTGTATGACAGAAGAAAGGATTACAGATGTGACGTGTATAATTTTTCAAGTTTATTGAAAATGGGTCCCTTCAAGTACAGGTAGTACTTGCTTAACTGTTCAGTGACCATTCAAACTTACAAGAGTGATGAAAAAGGAGACTTATGACTGATTCTCAAAGTTGTGGTACTGCAGCATCCCTGTAGTCATGTGATCATGATTTGAGCACTTAGCAATGGACATGCATTCATGATCATGGTCGTGTGATCACCCATTGTGACCTTCACAGATGATATCCAGTAAGCAAATTCAATGGGAAAGTAGGAAGTCAGAGATTGAGGTCACATGATGTCATGCTTAACAACCCACAGTGATTTGCTTTATGATTGTAACCAGAACTGACAAACTGATTTCATAAATCAGATGTGGCCATGTGACATTGTCCTTAACTACTTCATTGATTAACAAAAGTATTATGGTAACTAAATGAGGATTACCTATACATGTGAGGATAATGGATACTCCATAGTACAGTTATATACCATGTGATTTAAGAAGGAAATTCAAGACCTGGATGATCAGACTATGTTTTCATCCAACTTTTCAGGCTGTAAAAGAGGACTGGAAGAAGAAAGGAGAATGCAAATGACTGACTGACTAAGGTATCAGTGGGAGAAATTTTCTTTCTAGGATTTAGTCTGAGTTCTCTAGATGAAGAAATGCTGGCTCAAGGCAGGTCGTACTGTGCAATGACTGTTAATATCTGAAATATGTCAAGCTTGATCAGGAAGGCTTTAAACTGAATCCAAAAAGCTTCAGATAAAATATTGTGCATTATAGTTATAATAGGGCCTTTTAAACCAATACAAATACAGTCCATTATTCCAGTAGAAATCAGCTCAGAACCAGTTTGAATCCTAATACACCATGTAGAATCTTTCACCTCTGATACAAGTTCTGATCCTTGCTGTGGATGTATTTTAAGAATAAAGGACAGCATGTCAAATGTTTGCCTTTGTTTCTGGCCCAGTGATCATTAAACATCTACAGAATTTTGGCAATCCCATTACAAGTAATCCTTGACTTACAACTAATTGTTTAGCAACCATTTGAAGTTATAATGGCACTGAAAAATGTGACTTACAACCAGTCCTCTCACTTATGACCAACATAGCATCCCCAAGGTCATATGTTTAAAATTTGGGCACTTGGCAATTGGCATGTGTTTATCATGGTTCCGTCATCCTGGGGTCATGTGATCATTTATGACCTTCCCAACTGGTTTCCACCAAGCAAAGTCAGTGGGGGAAGCCAGATTTCTTTAATGACAACATGATTCACTGAATAACAGCAGTGACTTG
The DNA here is from genome assembly GCA_032468055.1 of Acrochordus granulatus. Taxonomy (NCBI): domain Eukaryota; kingdom Metazoa; phylum Chordata; class Lepidosauria; order Squamata; family Acrochordidae; genus Acrochordus; species Acrochordus granulatus. The sequence continues at coordinate 10,020 of JANHZU010007383.1, read as the reverse complement.
CTTAGCAACCATGGCAAAAAAAGTTGAAAAATCATGTGCAATTCACTTAACAATTGCCTTGCTTAGCAATAGAAATTCTGGTTCCAATTATGGCCATACGTTGAGGAGTACTTGTACTGGGATTTCAGTCCCCCGTTACTTCCTGAGAATATTATATTATGCTCAACAACACAGAAGTAAACCTCCAAGGTCAATGCTACTGACCCTTATACACTATAAGACTCTGTACACTTCATTCTGAATCTTTGGTCCTGTCAGCCTTGGGTCAGGATTTCAAGAATTTAGGATTAGTCATAATTCTTCCTTTAAAGTCAACTTGGATTGTCTCTCCTGTCCTTCTGGACATCTTTGAGGCAGAATCTCCAGCAATGGAAAACTCCCAGAGGGATGCAATGGAAGGTCTCTGGTCTAATGAACTTCTAAATCAGTTACTTTTCAGAATAATGTTCTGGTGGCTACTGTTGTCACTGGGGATGAGAAGGGGGAAGAACAGTTGATCCAGTTTCACTTACACTGAATAATTTCATGAGACAATTTAGGATTGCTTTGCCAGCCTGGGTAAACCCCTTTTCAATCTTTTTTTTTTGCCTTCCATTCAAAATCGCATCCCCTTTCAGCAGTTTCTATGGTTTTCACAAGATTAAACAGTGATCCCTGCAATTCATAATCAGTTTGCCTTTTTATTAAGGAAGATTAGCAAAGCTACTGTAACATTATGATGCATTTTGGAGAAAATTGCAACATCTTTAAGCTCATTTCTGGGTGAAAACACACCAATCCTCTTAAGGGGAAAATGTAAGCAGATGGTGTTAAAGATATCCCTTGTTTTTCTCATTTGTTTGGAAACAAACATGGCAAATTAAAAGCCACAACTGACCTCTATAAAATCTAGACTAAAGTAGTGAGATAATTTGGCAAAAAAGAAAACAAAATGAAACTTGGAGGAAAAAAAATCACAGGAGGGTATGGTTCTCAATCAAATATGATGTAAATACAGACAAGGAAGGTAGTGTATCTCTCAGGGCCTGATCTTGATCATGGTTTGCTGCAAAACCCATATAGGAACATAGGCATTTGCCAAGGGTAACATGATGATGGATGGCAGAACTAGAAGTATGCATAGCAAATAGCCTCAAGTGTCTATTGATGCAAATGGCCACTAAATGGTATTTACTGGCATCAAGTAAACCTCTGGCCTTTGCAGTTCAGAGATGGTCTTCTTTGTTGACACAGTCCTCTGGTACTAGTCTCTCCCTGAAATAGTTTCTCAATCTGCTATTCCTACCATTCCTCCCTGGCTTGTGTCTCAACCCCTGACCACCAGAAGCGATCTATGGTCTCAAATAGAGCCATTAGATCTTTCAGTTATGACTCTTGTTGGGATGGAGAGGTCTGCCTTGGCCCAAACAGGTGTATTTTTATACCTGCAAACTGAATCCACATATCTGAGGAACCAGGAGGTTCTGAAGGAAAGTTCTGCCCTTCTTCCTCTTTATTTAGGTTACGCCTATTGCAGGAGGTGAAGAGGTTTTTTTTCCATGCCCAATCTTTATATCACAGAAACTAGGATCAAAAATGTATAAGGCATACACATAAGACAGAATATATATATTTTCTGTCTAATGTGTATGCATACTTGTCAATAAATTGTGGTTCTAATTCTACATTTTACTATATTCCTTTTCTACTGGCTGCATACTTTGGATGCACACTTTATTGTTGAATACATAATTTAATTTATTTACATCATTGTTTTATTTATTTTTGTCTTGCAAGTACACTGAGAGCTGCTGTACCAGAATCAAATTCCTTGTATGTTTAACCATGCTTGGTCAATAAAGTATCTGAATCTGGGTATACACTGCAGCTCTCTAGTTTTGCTTAAATGTAAGGGAAAACTTTCTGATGATAGGATCTGTACAACACTGGAACATTCTACCTTACAGTGGTTAATTTACAGTTGCTCATTTCTGGGTGTTTTTTAGAGGAGGGTGGGCAGCCACCACTTGAGGATGGTTTAATTGATTTTCCAGAACATTGCAGAGCATTGGCCTAGACAATTTTTGTGTCAAGGGCTGGCATTCTATTCTTACGGAATAGCTTGCTTCCTGAAGCAAGGATAGCCCCCAACCTCATGGTCTTCTGGAAGTAGGTGAAAATATGGCTGTTCCAGAATCTCTGTATGGATTATATTTTTAAAAACAGTGAGGCTCCTTTTACATTTTTACAATTCATAGTTTGTGCTCCTAATCACCATTTATATTTAATTTGCATTCTGCTTTTAATATATAAACCCTATAAGATTTTTAAAGCCTGAGATGAATTTCAAAAGTAACTGACTAAAGATTTTTCCATCGATCCAGATAAAACTTAATCAAAAGGCATCCATTTATACATATGATGGTGTGTGATAGTTTCTGTGAATATTGTGTTGGAGGTTGAAGCTCCCTGGGCATGAGTGTTCCTCAACATGAGTGTTGAGTAGGAATCAATTTTGGTCAATGTTAGTGAACAAGGGTTTAAAACTACAATAAAAGGGTAACTGTATAAATTTACCCTTTTATTTATTTATTTATTTATTAATAAATAAATAATAAATTTGGCTGCTGATCATGATTTTTTGTTTTAAATTGATTATGGATGTTTTTTATATGTTTGTATGGTGATGGTTTAACTTGTTTTTATTGGATTGTTTTTACCTGTTATGAGCCATCCAAAGTTGCTTAGATGAGATAGGGCAGCCATACAAATTGAATATATTATTATTACTATAATTCATCATAGAGTCAACCAGATGTTTAAACTGGTTTGGGTGTTTTTATCCACCTATCGAATAATTCCCAAGGACCTAGGATAAGCAGATGTTTGATGGTGTTAAAGGTAGCATTGCAGGATGTAAACTGTATCTAGTAAAGCTGCCTTTTGTTTTGTAAATACACAGATTTTCTAAGTGTCATCTAAGATTTTTTGATATGGCACCCAGTATACTAATAATACTGGGATTACCATGGCCAGTTTATGCCATTATCTTTCAACTTTGATTTTCAGATCTTGATGTGCTGTGATCTTCTCCAATTCTTGGCCTTCTATTATCTTCTGCTATTGATACATCAATTATCCAGTTTCTTTTTTCAACCACAGTTAAATCTGGTGTGTTATGAGCCAAGACTTTATCAGTTTGTATTCAGAAATCTCACACTATATTAACCTGCTCATTTTTGACAACTTTTTTAACTCCCTGTTCCCACTAATTTTTTATTACTGGCATGTGATAATTTTTACAGATGTTCCAGTGAATTATTTTGGTAACTATGTTACATCGTTATTTATAATCAGTTTGTGCCATCTTGTTGCATGAACTTAGTGCATGATCTAGTACAGTTTCTTCTGCCTCTTTGCATAATCTGCACTTTGAATCATGTGACAACTTGACAATTTTGCAATTTACAGGAAATATGTTGTAGGAATAGGCAAAGCCTAGCCTCTAGCTAGTTACATCCTATCAGTAGAAGATAATATTTGTAGCTCAGAGTTGAATTGTAGAGTCTTAGGTGCTCTCTGAGCTTGATTGTTTTTCTGCAGATCCTTCATTACCAAACTAGGTCACATCATCAGTGCATAGTTGCATCCTACCAGAAGGAGATTCCAAAAAGCATATGCTCTGTGCAGGCCCGGAAAAGAGGAGAAGAGGAAATGACATTGGAATTATAATCTCTTAGACAAAGAGCAGCAGAATGGGAGAGAAAGAGGGGCACAGATTAAATCATTAATACTTTTGTGGTCAGAAGGTCAGGAGATGTTGAAGAATCCATAGTATTGGATTTGGACTTCAAATATATTGCAGTGTGGTTTCTAAATGAAATGCCAAGATAACTGTTGGTAATAACTGTTACCAACGTAATAATAACTGTTACCAACAACATAATAACTGTTGTTATTATGACAGTGTATAGTGTACCAGGGCTGTCCAACCTTGGCAACTTTAAGATGTGTGGACTTTAACTCCCAAAATTCCTCAGCTAGCATGTCAAGTTGCTGCTGTGAATTGGATGGGGTATAAATTTAATAAATAAAATAAATAAATAAAGTTGACATGGTTGGACATGGTATATAGTATAGTACAGTGCAGTGTACTGTCATTTATTTATAATATTCCTTGAATTCAGATGGTTGGTAGTCAAATCTTTGGAAGGAGAGGGATTTGAAAAAAAATACCCAAGAGCAATGGAAGTATTCACATCTCTTGAATTTTGCAGCTATGAGAAAGAATAATGCATGGCTATCATATAAACTTAATATGGTAAAACATACAACTATTAAAACATGAAAGGGGAAAACTCACCAAAAGAAAGCTATAAACTGGAGAGGATCCACCAATAATGTTATTACTTCAAAGCAGGTTACAGTAAGCCACTGGTCTCTTCTGCTCAGAAAAGTCAAGAGTGAGACTCCAAGATTATATAGGTTATAGCATGTTGATCTAAGACACTGTGAGTATGTACATATACTTATAGAAACCTCAAACTATAGAGAGAATTGTTTTACACCTAATAAAGATAATAGAAAGGAAGACACAAGTATCTTCACAAGTGTGAAGATACTACAGACACATTCTTTGATATGTAACATAGCTTCTTTGATATACAGTATGGTAAAAAAAGGTAAAGTTTTCCCCTGTCAGTCATGGCTGACTCTAGTGGGTGGTGGTCATCTCTGATTCACAGCTGAAGGAGCCACTGTTGTCTGAAGATGCTTCATGTAGTCATGTGGCCAGCATAACTATATGCCAAGGCACACAGAATGCTGTTACTTTTCCCATTTAAATTAGATGGTACTTATTTATCTACTTACATTTTACATGCTTTCAAACTGCTAGGTTGGCAGGAGCTAGAGCACGTAACAGGAGCTCACCATGTTAGCAGTGCTTGGGTCTCAAACTGCCAAGCTGCTAACCTTCCAGCATCTTAACCACTCGGCCATCATGCCCCCTTATGAGAAGTCCTCAATCTCTAATTCCAACAAGCTGATTTATACTTTACTACGAAAGAAAGAGGTAAGAGGTTCACCCCACATATCCTTGAATCTGCTGCTTAGCTAAAGGCATACATTTTATAAGTATTTGAACAGTTCAGTGGAAGTACAATTCCATGGTTAAGTGAATATTTACAAAAATTGTAACAAAAGAGATACATAATTAATATCAATGTGAGTATGTGTGTATAATTATGGAAAGGCATAAACAAATCTTACTACATTATTTCAGTTCTATACATCTATTTATTACATATATTAATCTTAATATATTTCAGAACAGAAATATATGTGTGTTCATTGTTTTGTGTGGCAATGATCATTGTACCAACCAATTTGGAATTTTTTTTTATTCTGGGATGTAACAAGATTCAAATTAAGGATTATTAAAATTTGGTAGTACAGACTTCTCTGACTTGGTGTCTTCCATCCATGTTAGAACTACAATTTCTAGTATTCCCAGAGAGAATTTTAGGAACTATAGTTCTAACATCTATGCAAGGCACTAGATATAGAGAGACAGTTTGGGATAATGATTAAGGCACCAGGCTAGAAACCAGAAGGTTGTGAGTTCTAGTTCCACCTTAGGCACAAAGCCAACTAGGTGACTTTGGGCCTGTTAATTTATTTCAGCCCAGCATGGAGACAATGGCAAATCACTTCTGAAATCTTGCTAAGAAAACTGTAGGGATTAATCCAGGCAGTTGCCAGGAGTCAACACTGACTTGAAAGTACCGCCCCCCCCTAAAAAACGTTATAGGGCATATTGTTGTAGGCTATGTGGGATTATTGTTTATAACAGCTAAAGAAAGGTTATCTCCCTTCCTGTATTACATGCAAGATGAACCCTATAAGTGAACATGTTTTAAAATATGGTATTGCTTTTTGATTTTGTACATTATATAGATTTGTTTGTTTTTGTGATAGGAATGTGTGCCTCTCATGAACTTTTCTATCTGTAACATATTTGGTTGCACTGTCATCTAATATGTATAGTAAAACTTTTCTAGCTTTTATAATAAGGGATAATATATAGTGTTGATTTATTATTTTCTTCTTAACTCATTTTTTATTTGGATAGCTTTGTGTTGAATCATATTTTCCCTATCTTTTGTTCTTTGTAAAGCAATTGTGGTGAACTGCAAAAACATCTTGCACATCAAATTTAAAAAGGCAACTGGACTTTTATTTTAGATGTTAGAAAGAAATGTTTCAACTCCAATCCAGGAGTCTTCTTTAGTCTCATATAAAAAGAAAAATGATATGAAATATATTAACACATTTCCCAAAAGCAGGGGCAGGAAACTGTGAAACTAAATACCCTGGTTTTCATGTAACAAGCTCAAAAAACAGGAGCTTAGCAGTAAAGATTAGAGAGAGGTTTAAACTAAAACCTTGATACCTCTCTCTAATCTTTACTGCTGATGAAATCCAAGGTTTCACAGTGTTTCACATGCAGCAAATGTCTCATGTAGAGTTACTCATAGAATTTGTATAGGTATCTTCTAACAAGTGGAATCCTTCCTTTGAAATTCATCCAGCTTAGCTGAATGAAAAATATTCTTATAAGTGTGTTGAAATGTAAGAACATTTAAAGGGGGATTTGCTATGCATAATATTGTGCATATAGGAAGAAGAGGAACTGAAAACATAGAGGGGGGGTCTCTTATCAGGTGTCAAAGAACACAGAAAGTAGATAGTTTTATTTTTTTTTTATGTTCAACCACTTCTTCTTAAAGGTTACAGTCTGGAGGAAGATGTTGTTTTCTGCTGTTGTATGCCTAACTTGGCTAACCTGCTCAGCTTCATTCTCATGATTTATTTCCTTCATCCCTATGTTTCTGGAGATATTGGACTGTAACCCATACAGTCTGTAGTCCACAATGAACTGCTCACAACCTGGCAATATTTCTAGCCAAGGAGTCTCCTGTATTCCTCATGTATAGTCCTCTTTATCAAATAGTCACCGTCCTCTTTCTGTTCTCTTCTTAAAATCTGCAGGAGAACACCTTTGAAAATTCTGCTTTTGGAAGTCTATCAGGCATAAAGCACAGGATCTTCTCCCGAGTTGTGGAATGCACTTGCCCAAGGACTTCTTGGGGTCTCACTCTTTCTACCCTCTTCTCAGCCTTGTAAGGGCATTAATCTAAAATGTACAATCTAAGGATTTGATTTTCAACTTATAAGTGCTTCTGGTTGTCTTTATGTTGAAAGGCACCCTGATATTTCAGCTAAACAGAATGTAGGATAGAAATGAAATGAATCAATATGATAACAATTCAGCCATGCCTCAGCCTAACTACAAATATTACATATGCCAATTAATGATAGGGCTTACTATTCCAGAAAGTGTAATCATATTAGCCCCCTTTCTTTCAGTTGTACATTTCTAACTTGCAGCTTTCACAGTAAATCTCAAGCTATTGAGATTTATTGTGCTAAGATAGCCTTTTAGATAATACTGCTCAGATTCCGTTCTGCAGGCTCCTAGTTGATCATATCAGTACTTGGAAACAAATTCAGACCAGTTACACTGTGTGGTACAAAGCTGTCTATAATTGTAAGTGTAGGTGTTTCTAGTTCCGTTTTTATCTCATTTGAAATTGAAATATGTTTGCAGTGTTTGAATGTGGGAAGATTAATTATCACCTATGTTTCTAGATGAAAAGCAGTAGAAAAACCCATCTCTGTTTTTAAGAGTCACATTGTCAACAGCAAACCATGAAGGCTTTGCAGCCAGAAAATAATAAGAAACAACAAGCAAATTTTGTTGCAGGAGGCAGGAGAAAGAAAGGAAGAAATGGAATAAAGACATAATTTTCTCTGAACAAGAGTGAGTAAAGTCTCTTCTTGAAATTGATGGAGCTCTCCAGGAAACCTCTTTTATATTGTAAGCCATCTTTGGAAAGCTTTTTGATGGGTGAACTATTAACGCTGTCACTAGGTAAATAGATATCCCAACTGGAGTGGTTCTGCTACAGAAGGAAAATAAGAAATTGGATCACAGATCTGTCACACATAGAATACATTTTTTTCCAGAAAATTATTGGAATCTTTACATTCCTTATCAATTCCTATTTTAATAATCTGTTCTAGAAAAAATACCTTAATTTTTATTTTATTTTATTTGTGGCATAAATTTTATTTGTATGCCACCCATTCCCAAGGGAATGCAATCAAAATCACTCAAAAATTATACTGAAACAAACAAACCAGGTGCCCCATTAATAAGCTAACCTAGTAATTAGAATTACATTTGGCAAAAACAAATACAACTCACAAGCATATTATGTCTGATTTGTATAATATAATATCCCAGCTCAGTGTTGGAACACTTGGAAAAACAGCTACTCCTTACTGCAGAGGCAATCCTCGTGAGTTGATGGTAGGATCCACACCACCTAAGAGAAATGAATTGTGAGAGAGTAGCCAAGGACTCCATGGAAGTCCTTGGAGGGAATTGTAGAGCAGTGCAGGAACAAATAGCAAGCATGTTAATTGAAGCTCCTGCCTGACATGCCATGATGCACATTAGATGGCTTTCATAGCATAACCTGATGCAGTATAACACATCTTTCATGGCATACCTTGATCCAGCACAAAGGGAAAATGGTTTCTCAGTCTTTCTCATCTGTGACCTGATAGTAACACATCTGTGGAGCTATGAGGACAAATCTGGTCTGAAAAAGATGAGTGGACAGTATGCATGAGCAAAGAGGTTTTGTGGATGTGGCCTATGTGAAAAAGAAGAGTCCCTTGTTACATACTGCTAAAAATTGGGTTGAATATGTGCACCATGATAGACAAGCTTGGTTTTAATATTTTTAGGCCATTTGTAGATTACCATCATTAGCTCACCATAGAGATATATGAGAATATTTATAGCTCAGGATTGAACTATGGAGTCCTTGGCACTCTCTGAGCTTGGTTGTTTTCCTAAAGTTGCTTCATTTTCAAAACTAGGTAACATCATCAATGGTAATGAATGAATTGTAGTAATGACACATCTGTAGGAACACAACTGAGCTCAGAGAGTACCAAGGATGCCACTGAGATATATTCTGAGGCAAATGTTACCATTTCTGCATACTCTCTTTAAAAGTAATTCATCTATATCTAGCAATAGGATAAATAGAGAAGTATTTTTTATTTTTAACTGAATGCTGAAGGCGCAGTCAGTTTGGTTCTGACTTGAGGCTGTGGACAGTTGTTTCCAGAATCCCTTGCCCTTAGCTATGCTAAGTGGTCCTAATGGGAGTTGAAGACCAACCCTGGGTCAGGACTGGTGACCATGGCTATTGAAAAAACTTTTGAAGTCCTGTTTTGCAATGCCTTGTTTGATCCTAATTAAAGTATTACCAGATAATGGATATATTTCTTTTGCATGGAGTAATATATTCTATCTTCCAGTATGGAGAGGTTGAAAAAACTTTCCAGCTAGGACTGTATAAAATTTTAAATAAACTAAATCTTTGGTATGTGTGAAAGTTCCTGTTCAGGAGAAACCAATACTTCTTTATGTTTATGTTTTCCTTAGTAATGTTTGCTGTTATTGGATTTTAAAACAACTATTCGTTTGAAAGATAAGACTGTTTTCCTGCTGCCATCTAATATTTATGTATTATGCATGATGGTGGGGAGTAGTGCAACTTGACATCTCTGTAGCTTAACAGGATTTTATAATTCTGTGCATACATCTTTTCCATTTGTTCAGGAAAAAATGGCAGTATATTTTAGAATCTTGTGTTTTGCTTTTGTCTTATACACAATATATAGTTTTTGAGTTAGAAGGAATGCAGCATCTACTACTTATCAAACAGTGCATAGCTCATTCTTCTCATAGTTGCTGTTATGAAAACATTATTTCCTTAGTTGTTTTCATAAAGATATTTAAAGATTTGTTTCTTAGCCTCTATTCATTTTCTTCTTTTCCTGAAGGCTGCAGCCCTGGGTGACTCTATGTTACAATTCAGTTGTGAATAATACTTT
>JANHZU010007381.1:23432-33503 GCA_032468055.1 Acrochordus granulatus | reverse complement strand
AGACAGGGGGGCCTGGTGTAATGCAGTCCATGGGGTCACGAAGAGTCGGACACGACTGCGCGACTGAACAACAACAAATCTGCATATTCTTTCATTTCTGACAGCTGCCTTTAAAACAGACAGCTATCATCAGATCATCACTATGATTTCTATGCAGCCACATGGATTTCTTCCATTCTTGGAATTTTTTTCTATTGCATCTTTAGTTGCAGTATCTCCTTTTCAAATAACTGCCAACCCTTCTGACCTTTTCCTCTTTTAAGAGAGTGAAGCCGTACAATCTCTTTAGAGTCAATATTCTGTTCATTCCCCCCATCTGTGCTATTAAAGAGTCACAGAAGAATCTTCATTCCTGTCCTTAGGATGTAATTTAATTCTTCCCTTCCAAGTCAGAGGAGACAGAATCAGGACCAGAGTTGAGTGACCAACTGGCCACAAGAGAAGAAACATTTTTTTTAAAAAAAAAAGAAGTACTGATGCTTATTCTATAAATGTCAAGCTCAGTTGGAATGCATGTGTACTGGAGCAGCAGAAAAAAACTCAAATAAAGGAGGAATTGTGTGTAATTTATTGGAGACTGAAATACTTTAAAACAGCTTACTAATGCAGGATTTTATTGCTATAGATATGGAGCACCAGCAAAGTGCAAAACAAGAAAACAACAGGCTGTTGACTTTGGAGTATAACAAAAGTGATAAGCCCCTTCTCCCCTCAGTTTGAATTTTGAGGTTAAAATGAAAGAAAGAGAAAGAGAAGGGAAAAATAGTTTGGAAAAATCATGCCACTGGCTTCTGTACTAAAAAGCAGAAGCTGTGTATGAAAATTGCCATCTGCTATAAGTTCTAAACCTCACATTATGCAAAAAGCCAGAGTTTCCAAAATTCTTTTGGAATCAAGAGAAAATCAGGAATGATTTTATTCCAGAGCTAATTTATTTATTATAATATAAAAACTACAGTCACATGGGTATTGGGACAATTTTATACATTTGCATTGTTTATACCAAAATTAACTTTTAGTCTAGGAATAAACCTTTTATCTCTTTGGCCATGGCTGTATTTTTCTGAAGACCAGGGTGCTGTTAGTCCAACAGAGATGTGTGGAAACTCGCCCATTGAACAAATAATGGAGGTGTAGCAAGTGTATTTTTTTGAATTTCTACTTAGATAATGATAGTGCAAGAGGTACTCAGGATAAGGTTACAAATATGAACGCAAGTCAAGTGAAAAAATAGATTCCAAGATAAATAATTTCACACTCATTCCAGAGGTGAGGGTGAAGTGTTATGAAGGAAAGGAAGGGTGGAAATAGAAAGCAATTTAACAACAACAATCTTACATGCTGCAAATCTCCCAGTGACTCTGGATGGTTCACAATTTGTTTAAAATGTTAAAAAAGAAAATACAACAAAAGACAGGGAGAAAACTGAAGACTGGACAACCATTATGGAAAAGGTATTTCAGTCCACAGAAGGAAAGGAGCATGGGAAGCATCTCAGAAAGGATCCTCCCTAGTTTTCTTGAAGGTAAAAGGTAAAGGAGGGAAGAAATGCTTTCAGACTTGCAAGACTATATTGATGGGAGCTTAGAAGAAAAGTGCTGTTAATACTCATGGTTGGTGTTTTTGTTTGGACTATCTCAAATAGCTGACACAAAAGTAATAGTAATTATGATAAGATGACAAAACCAAATGTAAGAAAAGGAAAATAATCATAGTCTAAAAGAAAGCTACAGTCATTTTCACCATAGGCCTGGGTGAAGAACCAGGTCTTCAAGGCTATTCAAAATACCAATATGGTATAGCCATCTAGATTTTGGTAGAACCTGCTTCAAAGAAGATATAATTTTGGGGTCCCTCTAGATGGCATTTTTTAACTGAAGGAACCCAGAGTGTGCAAACCTTGCCAGATTAAATTGGCTAGGCTGATACTTTGGAGGACAGGCAGTCCCTCAAGTAACCAAGCCATGTACATGTGCAGTAGGACCTACTGTATATGAGATGAAAAGGTCTGGATAACCACGAGCTTGCATCAAAGAGATCCCAAGTCATACCTGTACCACATACCTGTTCTCAAGATACAAGTCTTATTTCTAAGAAAAGAGTCTTTGGATTTCGGCAGCATATGAATTTAATAAATAAATAAATAAAAAACTCAGAACTTTAATGACTTCTGCAAAAATAAAAAAAAGGTGAAGATTTCTCCTGACAGTCATGTCTGACTCTAGTGGGCAGTATTCATCTCTGATTCACAGCTGGGGGAGCCAGCATTTGACCAAAGATGCTTCCGTGGGCATGTGGCTGGCATGAATATATGCCGAAGAGTACAGAATGCTGTTACCTCCTCACCAAATTAGGCAATACCTATTTATTTACTTGCATTTTTATATGCTTCTGAACTCCTAGGTTGGCAGGAGCTGGGACAAGTAATGGGAGTTCACCCTGTTCCGTGGGACTTGAACTCAGGCTGCCGACTTTCTAGCTGACAAGCCCAGCTTCTTAACTGTTGGACTATTGTGCACCTTTCTGCAAATTTACAGATGTTTAAATTAGAACATTTCCACTTGACTTCTTGTCAGCCGCAAAGTTCACAACTTTTATGAATATTGTGAAAATATAATTGAATATTATCTAATCAGCAAAAACTATTTAATTTTCTTCGCCTAATAATCACCATTACCTTATGCAAGGATATGTCTTGCAGCTGTGAGCAAAATTTAGTAGTGATGTCATCTTATTTTATGGCACCGTCTTCGTTTGATGCTATCATTGTATGGAAAATCTGCCATCTGCAAATGTCCACAGACATACATTTCCTATGAATATACCAGAAATGGTATCAAAACAAGGATTGTGTATGCAATATATTGTTTTAGTACACAGTCCCACTCATCTTGTTCTATAAGTACATATCTTTCATGACAGATGGTGTAATGATGTGAGTTAAATACAGAATAATCAGGCCAGATGTATATTAAAAAGGCCACAAATCATTACAGATGTATGGTGAACTACAGTTTTAATCCTGTTTTGGCTTCAGAAATGTCTTTGAGTTTGAAAACTAGTTAAAGGTTGTTAGAGGGGCAACATCATGGAAAATTTCAGACAAGAAATTTATATTTCCTTATTTTTCATGTGGTTAACTATTTTTAAAATATAGCCTATGTTGTTTAAAACTGTTACTAAGTCATATAGTGCCCTTGGGACAGTTTACCTATGTTGCTTGATCTCATAAACCACTCCTTGCTTGGAATATTAATTTTAGCGCTGTAGAATTCTTTAAAGGGGAGTTTCTCTTTGAAGCAAAACACTCCCTCACAGCTGCTTCGTGAAGCAACATGGCTCATTTCTAGTTGTGAAAGCTCTGTTTCCCAAGGCTTAACATTTCTCTAGCAGCACTAGCTGAGATTCAGCAGATCTGCTTGACTTCTCCATGGTCCTAAAAAACTTTGGGCAGAAAAGGAATCGTGCAGTGTCTTCTCTGGAACATTTTGCCCCAATTTTAGGAAGCTATGCCAGAGAACATACCACTGGGACATTTCTGACATTTCTTCTTCATTTTGGTGAGGAGAATCAGATTGCTTCTATATACTAAAAGTCTTCATTAAAAATCAGAGATGGCTGCAGGGTTTGGTTGAAAAAAAATCAAGATGGCAGCCATGACAGTGCAATCAAACTCCCCCTTTAATGTGTGATGCACATTCAAAAAAAAAAAAGGATGGAGTTTTGATTGCACTGTTGTAGCCATCATCTTAACTGTTTACCTGCAGACACCCCAGGTTTGAAATGAATGCTTTCCACATTCTACAGAAAGCTTCTTGACTAGGCATTCAAAGATGTTGGAGAAAAATGCTTCACTACTGCACAAGAACTTACTTGCTGATTGTTGAAATGGATGGAAATGAATGGCCACGCTCCAAATACCAGAAATCTACAGAGAAACTATTTTCCCTGAGATCCTGGCCTCTGGTTATCTGCCAAAAACCTGTCTTTCCAAGCAAGAATTGGGATGGATGTAGAAGTACCCATGCACCATTTTTGTAGCATTAGTAGCTGTCACCACTGCTGATGACCACTGCCATTGTTGTCAGAATTGGTACAACTTTTGGGAAAGGATCTGGGAGATGAATAATTGGAAGTTGTTCTCAGGAAAAGTCTTATTATTTTCTTTACTAGGGTTTATACATAAGCCCTACTGAGAAGCACTTCAGAAAACCATCTATGTTCAGCTATTATCCAAGGCTTGCTTATCACGTGCATAATCCTCCTGACTATAGAGGGAGAAAATTATTGGAATTACAGCACTTTGGTCTATTTTATACCCAGTTATCTCACTACAATATAAATTGCTGAGAGCTGGATAAATGCAAAGAATGCCAGAATGTCAAAATATCATATTTGGGGCTATCGGCTACTAGACTCTTTATTTAAAATCGGGGATATTGTAACAGAATGGGAGAAATATGTTAACAAGGAAAGAAAACAACTGGAGGAAGAAAAATAAGTGACTGAATAAATCTCTTTCAATCAGTGATTAGTTACTTTTGCTTATTTGCTACACTACAGCCATCTTGTCGGTCCCTAGTTGTACTGTATTTGACAAATACTTCTGAGAGCAGAAGGCTATTTTACAATTCTCTAGTATCTTTGGAAAGCCTTGTTTATAGTTATTATTCACAGTTACATCTGCCTCTTCTGTCTCTTCTCTCTTCTCTTCCATTCTTCTCAAGGACTCCTTGGAGTTTTTAACAATCCCTGGAGCTTGGAATAGAATCCTAGAGAAGAAGAAATGTATTCCAAAAGAGGCTAAGCTTATCTGAAAGCAAATGCTCCATTAATTTCATCTACATCCACATCCACATCCACATCTATAAGATTTTTTAAAGAGAAAAATATTTTTTTACAAACCATTGCAAAGTAATGCTCCATTAATTCCTGCAGTGCTGTTTCCCAATACATATAGTTAAGACTGACTTGTTGAAAACAGAAATCTCAATCCAGACTTCTGTTATATTTACTTCCTCCACTTCACACTGTTTCCACAAAGCGCCATCAGCAGTAAACAGATACTTGGTTCTACGTTGGTTCAATGAGAAAAGAAAGCCCTATGATCCTTCTTGTGTTGCTGCAAAACTCCATTGCATGGATCTCAAAGCTTTAAATATGAGACACTGAACTAAAAACTGGGCTTCAAATCATAGCTTTTATATTCACTAAGTCATCCATGTTTAAATGAATGAGAATCTGCCATCTGGCAGTTGTTGATTTGGCTACAAAGTGGTGTCTATCTCAATAGAATATGATGAAAAAAACCTTGTGTTTCTCTCTCTCCTGATGTTCAGAACTCAAGTGTTTTCCAATTTCATTCTTGAAAGTTTAGACACATGTAATGCTCAGCAGGAAGAAGACATATATTTTACAAATATTACCAAATCATCAAATCCGGTTGACTGTACTCAGAGCTAAAGGCTGTTTGAAGAGAGAGAGAGAAAAATCTGTCACAAAATTATGCTGAGGTAGGAGGAGAAATAAGCATTTTTTTTCAGTTCCTCCCAGAACAAGAATCACTTCAGTACATTCTGTAAGTGGCATAATATTAGAACAAAAGTTGCTGCAGATGTCTGATCTATAAGCATTTCTATAAAATGGAAATGTTGCATTCTGCTTTCCATTTTAAAATCTTGAAATTTTCATGCCAGCAAGTGCTTACTTAGCACTTGATTATGTCAAAATGGGGAAAATACATAGTCAGAATATTTTGAGCTGTAGATACATCTCCAGCATTTTGAGATAATAAAAATATCGTGCTTTTCAAGACGATAAATGAAGATTGCCACTGTGTTTAATTTCAGTGCTGACAATTTAAATATTTAAAATAGGGAGCGAGGTTTTTTTTTCCTTAAGGAACCCCAAATAAGTAAAAAATTACACACATACACATGCACAAACAAAAGAATAGGCATTTCTGGAAACAAAAAAGATCTGTTTTGTATATTATAAAGGAACGATATCAACAGCTTCAAAAGGCTATGTTAGCTAGCTGGCTGGCTATTCTGTGGAAAATTCGGGAAACTGGCATTGTGTAAGAAGGCAATCTATAACTGCGCATATATAAGTAGGAAACAGATGGGGACTTGGAAAGACAGATAAGGTTCAGGTAATTAGAAATTAATGTACATTTTCTGTACATTAACTCTATTCTTTGATAATTTAACCCACTACTGCTCCACTGCTTGCACTCAATCCTAATGCCCCTTTGGTTTGGAAAAAAGCTAATGCTTATTATTATGATGGTTGGTTGCACAGTCAGCAAGATATTTAGACGGGATTTGGCTTTTTTGTACACCTACCTAACCAGTCCTTTCCAATGACCTGGGATGGCAAATGTTGGTGTTTATATTAAATGATATTAAAAATATCATCACAGGATGTAAGTGGTTCCAAGTAAAATTGCATTTTGCAATTGACTGATTGTAAGTTTCTGAATCCATCTATCTAATCTATTTCTACGATATCTCTGTGTTCTGCTTTTTACTTTAAAATGCTAGGAATGGTCTAGTCTAGACGACAATCATGTAATATTTGTTCAGGCAAATTGTTGTTTTCTTCAAATGGATGTATAAGCGTTGACCAGCTGGAAGCCTGGCATTATTGAGTTCCAGAGATACGATACTGCCTGAAGCAGTTGGAGCTGCTCCAAGGACAAGATGGGATCATGAATGATGGAAAGGTTTTTGAACAATTAAAGTAGCCATCCCCACTGGTTACTAATTAAGATAGTGTATGAGGCAGGAATCAGTAGCTTGAAACTTCTTCTGTAGCATCTATGTTGTAACTTTTGGGTTGAAATGTTTACACAGAAGTCATTTTTCTTAGAAGTAGGGATTACTGTATTTAATCTGTCAAAAGGTCTCTGAAAGATTTTGTGATTTGTGGTAGATCTTTCTTTCTTTCCTTTTTTTTCTTTCTCTTCTTTTCTCTTCCTTTTTTCCTATGCCACATTTCTTAGATAAATTTCAATCCCCCCATAATATTAATGCACATAATTAAACAAGAAATATTCATCACCCAAATCCTCATCAGTCCTCTGATCTTCACCCTGTCACTTGATGTCATTATCTTGGAAGAAACATTCCACAATCTGTCTCTCTCCATAGGCCCCTTAGAAATTCTTAGCCATTATGATTATAAAAAGAGGAGAGGAGGGAGAGAAATCTTTAAGAATCAAGGTCAGCTAAATGATTTGATCAGCATAAGCAATTCTAGCAATTTTATTTTTAATGGATTTCTTACTGGCTGTGGATATTATTTTCCTGGCAACCACAGAACTCAGAAGAATGCATATCCCCTTATGCAGACCTCAACTAAAAAAAAAGTCTGTTCCTTGTAAAAATAGAGACAAAACTGCAGAAAAATTGCAGAACTAAATTGAGGCTTTAGCATAAACTCAGATCTGAAATTTCCAAGTTAGAAATCCAGGAAAATAACATAGGTCATTTCCAATTGATTTATTGATTTTGTTGTGGAAATCTAATTGTCTTATTTCTCTGTCGAAATTATGAAACTGAGTCTTAGCCAAAGCCTTTTATCCATGCATCAAGCTGTATATGATGCCAAATTTTCTGTAAAATTTTCTAAAAATCTGTAATTAATAACATTAATATTACATTAGTCCCTTCTTCACAAGATTTTAGAGGAAAGAATGAACCAAATATATCACATCAGAATTATTGTGTACTTTGCCTGAAAGTTTAGGGTTAGATTGTGTTCATCTGCCAATGTGGTGGTGGTGGTGTTTTTGTTATTATGATTATTCCTTGAGCTTTTTTTCTTGTGTTGTTGTTTTAATCCTTTGTTTGCTGCCCAAACAAAGGATTAAATCCTCAGTCTGTGAGATGAGGAACTATATAAATAAATAAGTTCAGTTAAAGGAAATCTTTGCTTTAATTTTATTGAAAGCACCATGTACATGACAGCATGTTATGGAAATAAGTATTACACAATCTTTTTAATGAAACTATCCCCAATCATAAGAATTAATATTGTGCAAAAAGGCCTTTATGATTATTCCAATGGATAATCTTCACGGCTGAGGGCAATACCAATGATTTACCTGGGGCTGATACATATAGAGGCAATAGAGAAGGCCACACCACAGGAACCTTTTGTAAACTGAAAATACTCCTTAATTTAGTTTTCCAACCACTCAAGGCCTATTTAAAATCAATAATTCCACTAAGTACCTTTTCTAAAGGAACAATGAAAGTACATTTTCCAGGGTTGCCCCTTAAAATGTTTTTTTTTAACTGACTGGAAGATCTTTCCTCCTTATAGCAGGGGGGAGTTGAGGACTGGCTTGCCATTAAAAGTGCTAAATTGACCAGGAACTGAAATAACAAATGCAAAATCACATATTATAATTAATCCCTATTAACCCTGCAAAGTAGAGTAACTTTTTCAAAAGAGAAAGCAAAATAAATTGGGAAAATCCTTCCCAAGAACAATGCAGCATTTCTTCCCCCTGAGGCTTATTCACAGGTGTAATAAAGTGGTTGCTACCTTTCATGACAGATTTTTGATATAAATAAGAACATATCCCCCAACATATGAAAGTTCCTGCTGTTCCTAGGATTGCTAGGGCAGCGTTATGCAATAGGAAATGTTGAGCCTTAAATGTCAGCTTTAATATAGCCATGAAAGCATTACACATCTAACAAATTTTAAAGAAAACACTTTAATAGTCCAGGAAATAATTACAGATCAAAATCTTCTAAGATAGGGACAGATAATTTGAGTAGAGATTTTAAACAATATACTTATTTTTAAACTGCATTAACCAAGCAGTTGCCAATGTTTATATTCTTTAAAATTAAGAATTTCTAAATTTAGATAATTAATTTGGAGACTTATCTTTTAGTTATTCCTACACTTGACATCTGAAAGAGAGGACTATCTTGACATGGTTGTGAGGCTTGTGGTCTGAGGAAGATGAGAGCTATCCCAAAGGTTCAACCATACTAGACAGGTCTCATCAGAGGACCTGACAAAGAGTGTCTCCATCCCATAAAAATATGGTGAGACGTAATTTATAGAAACCCATACCAGCTTTGTCTTTGTTAGATGTAGGAGTTCTTGGACATCTGGTGAAAAATGACCAATAGGATTCCACTGGAGAAGGAAATGGCAACCCACCCAATCCTTGCCAAAAAAACCTCCATGGACAGTAACAAAAAACTAAAAGATAGATGCCAGAAGATGAGCCCTCCAGAACAGAAGGTGTCCAATATGCTACTGGGGAAGAGCAGAGGGAAATTACAAGTAACTCCAGGAAAAGTGAAGTGGCTGGGCCAAAACTGAAAGGAAGTTTAGCTGTGCATATGTCTGGAGCTGGAAGGAAAATCCAATGCTGTAAAGAACAATATTGCAAAGGAAACTGGAATGTAAGATCTATGAATCAAGGTAAATTGGATGTGGTCAAACATGAGATGGCAAGACTGAGCATTGACATCTTGGGAATCAATGAACTAAAATGGACAGTTTGGGTGAATTTAATTCAGATGACCACTACATCTACTACTGTGGACAAGAATCCCTTAGAAGAAATGGAGTAGCTATCATAGTCAATAAAAGAGTGGGAAAAGCAGTACTGGGATACAGTCTCCAAAACAACAGAATGATCTCAGTTCAAATCCAAGACAAACCTTTCAACATCATAATAATCCAAGTCTATGATCAAACCACTGATGCCAAAGAGGCTAAAGGCCTACAACACTTTATAGAGCACAAAACAAAAAAGATGTCCTTTTCTTCATAGGGGATTGGAATGCTAAAGTAGGAAGCCAAAAGTTAACAGGAATTACAGGCACGTTTGACCTTAGAATACAAAATGAAGCAGGGCAGAGGTTAACGGAATTTTGTCAAGAGAACAAGCTGATCATAACAAATACGAATGAATATGAACAACAACCCAGGAAGAGACTCTACACATGGACATCAACAGATGGTCAATACCGAAATCAGATTGATTATATTCTTTGCAGCCAAAGATGGAGAAGCTCCATACAGTCAGTCAAA
>JANHZU010007381.1:12912-23332 GCA_032468055.1 Acrochordus granulatus | reverse complement strand
TCTAGAAAGACATCATATCATTTTACTGGATGAAACTTGGAAACTTAATACAATGAGCAAAAATGTGTGATGTGAGCACTAAACAATTGAAGAATATCTGTCAAATTCTGCTAAATAATGTAAGAGAGCTTGTTAGCTGACTTCCAATTTGCATAGATGTTTCAGACAATACTTGTTTTTATAAGATAAAACAATCATTTAGCCTTAATTTACCCTAATGCTTCTATCTAAGCATCAGGTGAAAAGCTGATTTAAGATCCACAAATTCTGTAAATAGCTGCCTTTTGGCAGAAGCAATATTTTTACTCCAAAGGTGCTAAAATAAAATTAATATTTAGCATCAAAAATTAATCTATAATTTTCCAATGAGAGACAGCAGGCTCTTAGCCTATAATTAGAAGATTCAGACTTCCATCTGAGTTAATGAATAGGGAAAGTACAGCTTAATGCAAAATTTCAAGTACAAGCCAATTTTATTAATAAAAGTAAAAAGAACAGATATATGTGGGCCTGCAACTCCAGCTGCTTCCCATAGGGAACAAAATCAGGCAGTGCTTTCCAGATTTCAAACATCAGGCTGTTTTCCTAACTTCTTATTATTTCTTTAAGCCTTTATGTATCCTTGAAGTTCTTTCAGAAATATTAGTAGTTAGGGATTTCAGATTCAAAAGGATAATTTAATCATTTTTTTTCACCATCTTTGTTAAAAACAGCAATCAAGAGCCTGGTCTATATTTGATGGGTTGGCTCAAGGAGGGCATAGTAATTCTGTCGCCAACTCCATAATTCTCCTTCCTGCCTGCATCAATAGACAGGATTGCTTAACTACCTCTTCAATCTGGAAAGAAGAAGCATAATATCAGTAGTCTCCATACTTCAAATGGACTGGTGGGGTATTATTATACAAATACCCAATCCTCTCTACATTCCCAGATTCTTATTTCCCTCCTCAGCAATTCTCATGTTGTGTGTTATCATTTTTCCATTGATCACATTTTCTCTCCTAATTCCCTCATTCTGCTTATCTTTCTGTTATATTTCTACCTGTCTTTCTCCTCTCCTTTTCCGAACACCATCCTTTCTTCCTAGCTCATCTTCCCCATGTTTTCTTTTGCTACTTCTTTTTCCATTGTGATTGGAAGTGTTAGGTGCAAAGGAACAGGCTTGGATGATGCAGTTCTAGCTAACATATTTATTGATATTATAAGGTCACAAGAATTTCTCCAACTATCTGCTGAACACTTGCACTCCCATGATAAGGCTAACAGTCTTCATGAGAGGTTAGACATTTGACACTTGTATATGCATAGTGACTCTAGGCTGATTTTCCTCTTCATCCCTGGCGCTGCCTTTCTTTCTTCCACAGGAAGTTTTCTTTAATGTTGCTAATTGCAGCATTGACAGCAAATAAAACATGAAGGGAAATAAAAAAGACAGAGGATTGTGTGGGGATGCAACTTAGCCAATTTTGGGATTTGACCCTTGTTTTCCTATGCAAACCCTTATGTCACCTCATGCATAATCTAGGCTAGGGGTGTCCAACCTTGACACCTTTGAGATACAGTATGTTAAGATACAGATTGATGTATGTAAGATACAGATTGGACACCCCTGATCTAGGTCATAAATTAAACACCATAAGGCTATTCAGGCTTTGCCTAGAATAAATAATGAAGGTAAGATATAAATAATTTGTATGTATTACAGCAACCATTAAACATTTTCTAAAATAGTATAATATTAGATTACATTATCTACTTAATAAAAGTTGCATTTGGTGAGATATTTTTGCTACCTTATTGTATAGAAGGAATAGTTTTTTTTTATTTTTCTACTGAATATTTCAACACAAAGTCCTTTTGCTTTGTTTTAGTTTCTCAATTAGTAATATCCAAGCAAAGAAATTCAGCTCAGAAAATCACTTTGAATCACTGACAGCTGATGTCAAATATCTTGTTAATTTTCCCACCCCCTTTTCTACTTCATGAAAAATATTGATATTTTTGGTTAGGTGGTAAATAATGGTATTATTTTTTTATGAAGAATGTGGTTCTACAAAGCCAATATGCAGATTACATTTTTGAGACTTTTTACTTCTTTCTTTGATTTTAAAACAAAGTTCTGGAAAAATATTTATATTGTCTGTTCTTAATATCAGAGAGGTTTGATTAAAGAGGGCTTTTTTTCCCTTAAAGGGCAGAGAGAAAATATTGGTATGAATTGCAGTGCTCTATTCCTTCTGAAAGAAAATAATATGATGAGAAGGGAAGAAGTTAGCAAATAGGAATTCAGGGAAAAACAGAAAAATCCATGGACTCTTTCTTTGGAAATACCTTAGTATATTGAGGCCAGGACAAATTTACACTTGATAATCAGTTTGAACTGAGAATATGAACATCTTACACTGAACATGCCATTCAAATGCATATGATTATCCCTTTGATTGTTCCTCTTGAGAAGACAAAGAATCCGACAAATATTAATATCAAAACTCTATACTGCAAAACTCAAACTCCTGACACCAGGCATAGTCTAGCTCATGGTAAAATGTATGCTTAAGCATAAAAGTTGTCTGACATTGTGTATCTAATTTGCACATGATAGGACTGAGATAGCCTGCAGGAAACATAGAGATCTGCTATTTGTCCATTATAATGGGCTCAATGCTTTGATGGCCTGACCCAGTGTAAGACAATTTGATATCTCCTACTCCAACAGCTACTTTCCTTGTGCAATAAGAAAGTGAGACAGCTTTGTGGAATGCACCAAATGGCATCATCTAGGGAAAAAATCCATTTCAGATTTCTGCTAAATGCAGCATGTTCTTAGAAGATGGGATACCAATTAATGGCTCTGTGGTTGACAGCTTCTTTTTGTTTCCAGGCATCTCCAATAAGAAAACTCCCATGGGATGTTTTGTGCTTTTATCTGCAATATCTTTGTTGGTTTTTGCCTGCAGGATGCTGAGACAAAAAAACATGTACTGAACCTACTCATTTTTCAGTAGTCTCTGAAACTTCCACCCAATGACCACTAATGAGATTTTTATTTGTAGCGTTTGCTATAAAACCTCCCATGTTTGAGTGCGCTTGGGTTATAGTGCTTATAACCTCCTGTCTTGAGTTCAGTGACTCCCCCATAACTAGCAAAGCTGATTGCTATGATTTGCATGAATTTATCTTTAGAATATCCTTAAACAGAAATTAAACTGTACCATATTTCAAACTCTCCAACATAATTATATTCAATAAGGTAAATACAATGAGACTTCTTCAACATTGTATTCATGGTTCAAGGATAAAAAAAATCCCAGATTAAGTCTGATATAATTTCCCACATCTCTATAATGGATAGAAACTTCTTCTCTTTTATATTTAATCATAAAATCAAAGCAAAGTCTATGAGCAGAATGTTTCATTAAAGAGATATTTTTCATATAGCATTAAGTCCTTAGCATATTCACAATTGTTTTAATATTTACTTTCTTTCTAACTATGACATTTTGTTATTGTTTTTAAAGGCTCATATATTGTAATTACAGTCCTGATAATTAAATTAATATTATCTTTAAATCAAATTGTTGCATGGAATGAATGGCTAAAAAAGAAAAAGACTTTGCTTAATGATAAATTATTTCCCATTTTCCTATTGTCTGCAATTATGATTTACTTTACAGGAAAACCACAGTTCTTTAATAATAAAAAGTGTTCTTGATTGTTCCTAGAAGATAATGGGCACAGGAGTGGGCAGAATAAGGATTTTGCATGTGAGATTTAGCAGAAACTCCTTCTGTGTACGATAAGTACCATGTATAGTATGGAATGGAGCTAGAAGAAACTAACTGTGAATATAATATACAAAGATGTTCTTCTCCAAGATGGCCTCACTTGGGCTAATAACTAACAGTTATACCAGACTTAAGCCTGAGTGTGAAAAATATCTAAATTAAAACCTGCCTTCTGCTAATCCTGATCCAAACCAACATAATTTGAAAGCATTTATGGATTAATTGTTCAGCTCCATCCCATTCATGTTATGGATTGCTTCATACATTTTTAATCTGTTTCACATTTTTGGAATCAAGGACAGGTATATAGTGTTTTCAGATATTAACATCAATTCAACCTTGGGTTAAGCAATTTTTTAAATATAAAGTTAAATGCACTGATGTGATACATCTGGAAGACCAAGACAAGCTGGAGATAAGTGTCATTTAGGAAATTCTACAATTCTAGATCTGTAAGTAAGCTCTTTGAGACTTTCATAGCTGATGCAGAAATGCAATAGACTCAACCTGTCTGAATTATGGAACTCTGGTATAGGAAAAACTCTGTTGGTTGAATTTCTGCCTTTAATGAAAAGATGAAGCTCATGCCCTTCCAACACTTCTTCAGCATTTGTTTCAATCTGATTTTCAGTCATCTCTAGAGGTGTGATCCTTGCAGTGCTGGATGCAAGAAGTCAACAATCATTTTCTTATCTCTAGTTGCAACAAAACATGTAGGAAGAAAAAGGGAAAATATTCTCTTCTCTACATAATTATGGTTCATCACTCAGTCAGCCAGATGTTTAGACCGGATTTGTCATTTTTGTCCATCTATAAGGTTCTTCCCAAGAATATGGGATAGGCAAAAGCTGTTCTTTGATGTAGTTAAAGTATCATTGCAGGATGTAAGATGTTCCATGTAATGCTGCCTTCTGCAGTTTACTGGTGGTGAATTTGTCAGTGCCAATGGTGTTCAAATCATGCTCCAGTTGTTTTGTGATTGCAGCCAAATTGTTGGAACAACCTTTGCTTTTGTTTGCCACAGTCGTTCTATTTCTGTTTGTAGGTGTTTGTCTTTTGTGGTTTACTCCAGTTCTTTCTCTTCTATTCTGCTGTCTCCAGATACTGCCACATCCGCTATCCAGACATTTTTGTCTTTCTTATCGACAGTTCGTCTGGAGTGTTATTTGGCAGGTGCCTGTCTGTTTGAATTCTGAAGTCCCAGAGCAATTGAGCTTCTTCATTTTCTATTACTTTCTCTATTTTATGATCCCAGCAGTTCTTGCATGCAGCCAAATGGTATTTCTTGCAGATCTGCCAGTACACCATTGTTGCTACTTTATCATGCCATTGTTTTAGTCAGTTAAGCAATCTTCTTGAGCAGCTAACTTGGTGGTCCACTGTTTCTTCAGCTTCTTTGCAGTGGTGGCATTTGCTGTCTGCTGTTGTCTTCTCAATTTTAGCCTTGTATGCATTTGTTCTTAATGCTTGGTCTTGGGCAGCCAGAATTAGCCCTTCGGTCTCTTTCTTCAATTTACCTGCCCCTAGCAAAGGCAATGGCCTTTGTTTTTTAATGTGCTGGCGATGTAATGCTTTGTCTTGCCATATCTCTTTTCTATTCTTCAATTGATCTTTCTTGTATGCCAGTTTTGCCTCTCCAGTACTCAGTAAGTCTTCCTGATATATTAGCTGTAGTGCACATTTTTTACTGCATTTCAGATATTCTTCCAATGTCCCTTTTTCTTTTTCAACTGTCTGGTGTACTAGCAGCATTCCATGCCCACCTATTTTTCTTGGTAGGTCAACATCACTGTGTGGATGTAGAGCATGATTCATTGTCATTATTTTTCTGGTCTTCCTATCGAGGTCTTTCATTCTGTTTGAGTCCAGTCCATTATTCCAGCTGTGTATCTAATGACTCAAACTGCCCAGGTGTTAAATGCCTTGAAGGTATTTTCTCCACTGAGTTTGGACTTTAAGATCTTCTTCACTTTTGTAATGTACAGTATGCACTTCTGACCTTCTTCTTGACTTCAGTGTGCTTGAAGTTGTCAGCCTGAAGGATGTCCACCTGGGGATTGCTTGGCTTCATCCAGACTCTTGTTGTTATTTCCATAGGGCATCTCAATTCCTTTGGTTTTTACTATTTTTCCCTTTTTGATGGTGAGGGTGGCACATTTGTCCAGACCAAACTCCACTGCAATGTTTGGCTATATATATAGACAGTGTTGAGCAGTGATTCTATTTCAAATGGTGTTTTCCCATACATCTTCAGATTATCTATGTAAAGGAGATGGAAAAAACATGTTTTTGATGTTTGATAGCCATGGCCTGTCTTGGTCAGTATGTTCAGTTGACAGAGAATGACTTGAGATGACAAACAATGATGATAGTGAGTTTCCTTGATAGATTCCTCTTTTGATATTAACCTCTCCCAGTCGATAATAATTGACCAGCAACCATGTCTTCCATTGTGCCATTGACCTTTGCACAAAGCTTCTGATGTTTCTAGTGACCCCTATTGTTTCTAGGCACTTGATTATCCAATCATGTGGCAGGGAGTCAAATGCCTTCTTGTAATCAATCCACTTAAGTTGGTCTTTCTTCTCTTGAAGTTTTCCACAGTCATCTTGTCAATTAGGAGCTGATCTTTTGTTCCTCTATTGTTTGGGTGATTTTCTTTCTGCTCAGATGGAAAGTGGTTGTTTTCAATTAGATGCTGTTGAATTACATCAGCTACTACACCAGTTAGCAATTTCAAGTAATTGGCCTGTAGTTGCCAAGTGTTATTCCTTTTGCTGGATCTTTCATTCTCATTAGGCTTTGTCAGATGTTAGCCACTCTTCAATTTCACTTCCTTAATATCTTGTTAAATTGCCTGACAATGAGTGGATACAAATCAATCAGAAGTTTCAATGATAAACCATGCAGTTCATCTTCATCTAGTGCTGACCAATTTCCGATCTTCTTTGACCTTTTCTCCACCATTTCTGCTGTTATTATTAGTATTTCCTTTCAGATTCTTTTTTATACTTATCCACCTCCTTTAGCCAAGCTGCATACTTGTTATGTTTCTTTGGGTTGTCCCATGCTGTGCCCAGATCTGCAGTGTTTCTTTGTTGCCAGGTGTTGACTGGTTCACTGCATTCTCTCCATTGATGGGTTGGTATTAGAACATTTCTGATTTGACTGAAATTGGAGATTCTGCCTATAGTGTATCATTCAAGATTTGCACTTGAATGTGCAAATATTGTATCCTCTTGGCTATAGCTATTATCTGCTGATTTATTATTTCCAGTGCCTCCTTAATTTTCCTTATTTCTAGGTAATATTTCTTGATCAAATATTTTTTCATCTTGTTTTTCATCTTCTTTTCTTTCATCTGTTCTAGATTGCCTGTATCTGATCTTAGCTTTCTGATCTTATTTTCCAGTCTGACCTTCAATTTTGGTGATGTACTGTTTGGCTTTTTTTCTTCTGTGTTTATTTTGAATCCCAGGTATTCAGTTATAATTGCAGCCCTGCTGGACATTAATTGGTTTGTTTCTTGCAGTGAGCTGCTTCTTATATTTGATATTATAGTATTGACATGTTTTAATACTTGTGCTAGTTATTTCTTTGGAACAAGCTTCAATGCAGGCAATCTTATTCTATTGTTTTTGTGCTCAGTTATTCTTTATTTCAAGAATAATTTTATCTGCTTGCCAGTTGTAACGTGCTTTCGAACTGCTGGGTGGGAAGAAGCTGAAGCAAGTGACGGGAGCTCACCCCATCATGCAGAACTGCCGACCAAACCTGCCAGAATGCTGGCCTATTCAGGTCGGCATAACTGGCGGCACTAGTCCTCTGCGCCACCGCACTTTCCTCTACTGCTGCCTCTGGTTTGCCTCTACAGTCTGAGCTACTTCTGGCAAGGTTTTGGTTTCTTTGCCCTTGATAGAGCTTTATAGTTCTTTCAATTCTGCTTCTGTGAATACTTTACCCTTGATCTGCTAGCCTCTGTTCTGTTATTTCTATTTTTGGATGTTGTTCTTTCCAGAAGTGATATATTATTTTCAGGTTGTTGGAGTTGATTTATAATAACAGATTATTTCTTTATTTTCAATACTGTATATCTGTGACTGGTCAACCCCTTTTCTTTCAGTAGTTCTGTAGCTGCTGGTCCTGGTTGTTCAGCCAACAATCCTGAGTCCCATAGCCCATTTTTTACCTAGAATGAATCTTGTTGATCTGGGCAATGAATGAGCTGGTATGGGTTTCTGTAAATTATGTTTCACTATATTTTTTACAGGAGAGACATTCTTTGTCTGGGTCCTCTGATGAGACCTGTCCAATATAGTTGAATCTCTTTTCTTCCTCAGAAAATGAGCCCCTCAACCACATCAAGGTAGTGCCTCGTGGGGTATATTATCTTTCTTCCATCCATATTCTAGCTACTCATTTTGCTACACTTTCAATAGTGACCTGGATATATTAATTCAGTTTCCCAACATTACCATGCTGTGGGATCAGAACAACCTGATGCAGAATTCTCCTATGGATGTAATACTAGAAAACATTTAAAAATGCAAGACAGGTAGGAACTATATAAGAGTAGGCTAGGATTGATATTTCTGGGATTTATATGGAAAGAAGGCAATCCATCTTGTCCAAAATATTTGTTCCTCATTAAATGTTCTGGAAAACAAAAATCCATGAGATGCAAGGCTATATTGCCTGCTGCTCGTCATTTTAATATGAGTAATGGCAACAAAGTAGTAGTTAACAGCAACAACAAAGTATAGAACTTTCTCATTCTTAAAAAAGAACAATGGGCAGGTATTTATTTTCCAAAGAGCTTACTGACAACACAAATACAGCAAGTAACATGAAACGACAATGCACATGTGGAGGTAGAAAATATGTTCCTACCAGAATACATGAATTGTTTGGAAACTCTCCAATAAGTTTTCGTCAAAAAAAAAAAACTTGCAAAAAATATCATATCAGTCCTGTGCTTTTTCAGAAGAGCCTGTTGCCATGCCTTGCTACCTCAATCACGAAGAATAATCTAAAGTTATTTAGTCTTAAAATAGTAAATGGTATTTAAATTTTCATTTCAGCATCATTTTCATTTCCACACATAATTAACATAGATCAGTAAACTCTGGTAATGTTTAAAGATTGCTTCCCATTTAGCGCCTGACCAAATTATTGATTTAAACATTTTATGTTCAATAATGTGAATTCACTTGCTGAACTGTTTAATTGGACTACAGAGTATTTTGTCAGAATTTACCATTAGAGATAACTGTATTGCACCAATTATTACAGGCAGAAACATCTTTAGACGTACTGGTCATTCTTTGAATAACTATGACTCTGTCATTATTTTGAATGCTTTTCCATATACAAAGTGATTTTCAGTAATTATTTTCACATACCACCATAAAAATTCTTCAAGGAAAGTAATGAGAAGTCTTTTGCTACATAAGCCTAACAGACCTTAAGGTCATGTCTATATAATTTTCTTGGCACCAATGTGGTGCAGGCTTGCTGTTGTCTGTTTATGAGATGTTTGTAGACTTTCCAATTTAGATTGTAGCCCTCATATTTCCTAGTGAAATCCCATTCAAACAGTAACCATGCCCAGTTGCTACCCTGCTGCTGAATGTATACAAAGCTGCCATCTGCTGCCACCTGCTGTGACAATGAAAGTAATGAAGATTCTTAAAAATAGAAAATTGTGGCTCACTTGGTTGAAGTTCCTCAAGGCATCTCTGACTAAGCAGGAATGTATCACCATGTTATGATTTTCCATGTCCATGTGTAACGTTCAATCTACGAAGCTACTTTGACTGCCACTGTGCAGAACTATTTTTTTCCTGGCTGTAATATCCTGTACAGTTTTCTTTGCTGTTAAGAAACTGTGAAGAACAAAGTGTAAGACTGCAGATTTCCAAGGTATTCCCATTGATGATAGAGCTGATGTGCGCTGCTGTTGTAGACTTGTAGATCAAGCTTTGTGAATTCTGATTTTTGCTGTTTCAACTTTCTCATTTTAAAATTTGAAGTATTTAACCTCTAATGACCAGACCAACCTCCTCCTTTATTTGGCCCTGAGATATTCTATAGTCCATCTCCCACTGATTGGAATTAAGTTATTTTTCTTTAGCTTCAGTGAAGTGTTTCTATGCTTTCCCAACTTTTATGATGATCACTCTGTATCACCTTCCACAACAAACAGGTTGTGGAAATCTTTTTTCCCCCATTCATTCATTTATTTATTTATTTATTAAATTTGTATGCCGCCAAAATCCGAAGACTCTCGGCGGCTAACAACAATAAATAGGTGATATTAGGTAGATCCCCACAGTGAGGCAACACCTTGCTGTGGTTGGGAGGCTTGTGTACTCTGATGAAGATGAGATCTTTGCCAGAGGTTCAACCACACTGGACAGGTCTCATCAGAGGAGCCAGACAAAGAGTGTCTCCCACCGATAAAATATGAGAAGAAAATTACAGAAATACATACCAGCTTGGTCGTCACCCGGGTGAACAAGGACCGCGCTAGATGTTGTTGGGGAAACTGGACATTTAGTGGAAAATGAGCTACAGGACTCCACTGGAGAAGGAAATGGCAACCCACTCCAGTATCCCTGCCAAGAAAACCCC
>JANHZU010007380.1:51826-64975 GCA_032468055.1 Acrochordus granulatus | reverse complement strand
AAGGAAGGAAGGAAAGAAGGAAGGAAGGAAGGAAGGAAGGAAGGAAGGAAGGAAGGAAGGAAGGAAGGAAGGAAGATTTCTAATGTACCCTGCTAGCTTCCCACAAAGAAACTCAATGGGGAAACTGGCAGGAAGTTGGAAGTCACTCTACTGCTTCTTTTTTGTTTTTACCCGCTCATGGTCATTCTGTTTCTCTGTTTAAGTAATATCTCTGAAATGATAACTCAATGAGGCATGAGTTATCTAGTAATAATAATTCCTTCCAAAAGATCGGTACCTAATTGTGGTAGAGGGGCCTGCATGCTCTTGGGTTATCAAGGATTGTGCTGAAACGATGCAACTATATCTGAAAAGTTTTAGCTAAAAATCAGACTAAATATGTTCCAAAAAACCCATTCAATATGGTGAAAATATATACAGACAGTCCTCACTTAATGACTGGGTGAAATTATGATGACTCACCAAGGGAGTAGCACCAGAATAAGGTACAAATATCTGAGAATTTTAGTAGCTTCTAATTTAGTATAGAATCAAATCAAGAAAAATACTTTTAGCAAATATATCAAATGAGTTCAGAAAATTTTGAACTCAAAGCTAAATAGTGGAAACATAATTAAAGCAATTAATATCTTATTATTATCTTTCATTATTTATTATTATATTTCTTATTTGTTATACAACAGGAATAGTTGATTGTATCCAGATGGAACTTGATAACTTGGATCAGTAGACGAAAAAACTAATTACAATGCACCACACTTTACACCCTAAAAGTGATACTGAATTGCTGTATTTGCTGAGAGCTGAAGTGAAAGTTAAACAAACTGTGGAGGAAGAAAAACATGGCCTATATGACTACATTAAGAAAAGCTAAGAAGGCAGTCAATGAAGGAAAGCTCTTAAAAACAACAAAGATGAACTCTGAATATAGAAAAGAAGCAATTGAAAACTGATTTGTTAATTGGAAGAACAAGTCAAATATACACTTTTGTGTTAAGGACCAATTCAGATGTGACTATTTTCCTTAAAAAAGGTAAAGAAAAAGCTGATAAAAAACCCAAATGGAATTGGTTAAGATAGGATTGTTGAAGAAAGAAGCTGAATTCTTTATTTTAGCAGAAATAAAACACAAGTTTGTCAAAAACAAGCTTGGGAAGTTAATTGCGTGAAGGCTAAAATTCAACATGTAACAAATAACAGCAAATATTACCTTTGTAGTAAAAGGTATGGAATAATTGATTATTTGATCAATGGCTACAGCAAAATTTCACAAAGCAACTACAAGTAACATCATAATGGATGCGTCACAATTACTCATTCAAAACTTTACCAGTGGTTTGGATTTGAATGTACTAAAAACTACTTGGACCATCATATTGTGAAAGTTTTAGAAAATGAGTGGGTTAAAATCTTAAGTGACTTTAAGTTCCAAACAGACAGACATTTTGTTCATAACATGGCTGATATAACAGTTATTGAAAAGAAGAAAGTTTGGTTAATTGATGTTGCTATTCTATGATGGTGGTGCAAGGAGTTAAGTAGCTGCTGGGCTTGTCAGCTGGAAGATTGGCAGCCCGAGTTCGAGACCCAAGTGCTGCTGTGCAACAGGGTAAGCTTCTTTTATCTGTCCCAGCCCTTGCCAACCTAGCAGTTTGAATGCATGTAAAAATGCAAGTAGATAAACTGATACCACCTCAGTGGAAAGGTAACAGCATCCGTGCACCTCCTCGTATAATCATGCCAGCCATATGAACACAGAAATATTTTCAGACAAATGCTGGCTCTTTGGCTAGGAAAAGGAGGTGAGCACTTTCCCCTAGAGTCAGCTACAACTGGCAAGGGAAACCTTTATGTTTATTCTGGGTGATGTTGGGATTGAGGAAAAATAATTAGAAAATATTATGGAATACCAGGACTTGTAGATCAAAACTGAATGCATGTGGAAAAAGAAATCCATTATTTTTCAAGTCATCGCTGGAGTCCTTGGATTTCCTCAGTATTTAGAAATATTGAATATCATACATGGACACCCTAATTTTACAAAAAAAAAAGACCCATCCTACTTGTAACTGCCTATATTCTTAGATGCTACCTTAATAATTTTTAGATCCTTGGTTAGTTTCCACCAGTCTTAGGCAGATAATCTAACTGTAGAATCTCTGCACACAATAATATTAAACATAATATCTATGAATCATAGTCCAATGTATCCAGAAGTCTAGAGAATATTACATTGGAAAAAAACTCATGTAATCCATTTACTTGTTAAAGAAAAAATGATACACGGAACTTTCAAATTAGGGAAATTGTTTTTAAGCTGCAACAATGGAGACAATCAATAGATGGCAGTAAAGAAGCTAATTTTTTTGCATCTCTTTGCTGCCACTTAGTGGCCATCTGGATGCCTACAGGTATTGCTTTGGTTACAGTGGCATGCTTAAACGAGTGTTCTCCTATCCACATTGGTTCAGGCAAAAGTATGTCACAGGCCATTAGGATTTAAATAACAGTAGGAAAATAGTCAAGGGGTGTAGTGGCTGAGCAGTTAAGATGCTGCGCTTGTCGGCCAGAAGGTCAACAACCTGGCAGTTTGAGATTCAAGTACTGCCATGTAACAGGGTGAGCTCCCATTACTTGCTCCAGCTTCTACCAACCTATGCAAGTAGATACATGGGTACTGCCTTCCATGTGCCTTGGTATATACTCATGCTGACCACATGACCATGTGTCTTTGGACAACCTCTGCATTCTTTGGCTGTGAATCAGAGATGAGCATGGCCCCCTAGAGTCAGCCATGACTGGCAGGGAAAACCTTTACCTTTTTTAAGGAAAATAATCACATCTGAATTGGTCCTTAACACACAAAAGTGTATATCGGATTTTTAAATGTTATGCACATACAAAGACTGAATCATATTTCATTTTTTTGCATATTCATGCCTTCTAGTAACCTTGAATACTCTGCCTCTCCCATTTAAAGTAACATATTATTTTAATTTTATGTTATGTTTTGTATTGTTTTGTTTGGTAGCAATAGGAGTTGCCTTGTATTGTAACATGAAAAGAACATTTCAAAATAAATGCTAGTAATAACGATATTAATGCTCAGTTAGTCCTAATTGCTTAGATTAGAAGGGTGGGGCATCAATGTCAATTATTGTGTGGTCATGTAAGCAACTGAAACATTGTATGAATTTTATGCATCATGTTCCCAAACCACAGCCTGTTGTAACAGATCCAGGTATGAGTCAGCAGGTGTTTCCCACAGCTGGTAATACCACAAGATAATATCACAATTCTCGTTCATGTTATCATTTCTTCAGTGGGAACTGCTCCTTCAAATTAAGACTCAAAAGACGGTGTCACCAAGGCTGCTCCTGCTGTTTAAATCACATTTGTTTTTATTGAGACTTGTTAAATTCTTAGGCATGTCCTCACACATTTTAAATTATGAGTAGTCCAACAAATGTCAGAAAGTCCATAATAAGATCAATTTAACTTTGGATTAATTTCAGATTTTTTTAAGTGTTTAAGATGCTGGGCTTGTTGACCAAGACCCAAGCACTGCCACATAATGGGGTGAGCTCCCGTTACTTGACCCAACTCCTGCTAACCTAGCAGTTCAAAAGCATGTAAAAATGCAAGTAGATAAATAGGTACTATCGATTTAATTTAGGTGGGAAAAGTAACAGAGGTCCATGCACTTTGGATATAGTCATGCTGGCTACATGACCGGCATGTGTCATGTGGAAGTGTCTTCCCTCAGCTGTGAATCAGAGATGAGCATGACCCCCTAGGGTCAGACATGACTGGCAGGAGAAACCTTTACCTTTTGTTTGGTCATTCATTCAGTCTCTCTAGATAATTTGATCTGGCTCAAATCCAAACTGAATTATACGTTGTTATTTTTGTTGTTCAGTTGCTCAGTCGTATCTGACTGTCCACAACCCCATGGACCGCAGCATGCAAGGCCTTCATGTCCTTCACTGTCTCCTGGAGCTCACCCAAAGCCACACCTACCATGTTGATGATGTTCTCTAATCACCTTATCCTCTGCCATCCCCTTCTCCTTTTGCTTTCAATCTTTCGCAGCATCACAATCTTTTCTAATGAGTCCTCTCTTCCCATCAGATGGCCAAAACATTTGCACTCCAGTTTCAATATCTCTCCTTCCAATGAACAATCAGGGTTGATTTCCTTTAGGACTGACTTGTTTGATCTCTTTGCAGTCCAAGGGACCCTCAAGAGTCTTCTCCAGCACCACAGTTCATAGGCATCAATTCTTCGGCATTCAGCCATCTCTCATAGCCATACATTACTACTAGAAAACCATAGCTTTGATTATACAGAGCATTGTCAGCAAGGTGGTCTAACTGAATTATATCCACAATTATAAAAGAATCACATCAAGTCAGCAGTTGAATTAATAAATATTTTACAAAATGAAATAATTTAACAGGAAGGTTAAAGTGTCCTTGAAAATATGGATCTATCAGACACCATCCATGGGATGTTCTCTATCTTACTGAAATAAATAGGATAGATATAGAGAGCTATGGATAGATATATAGGTGTAAAACTTTATATCGGTAAATATAGCTATAAAGATTTTAATGACCAAATCACACATTTCACCTATTTCACAATATCAAAAAATGGAACAGCACGATTTAACAAAAATCCTGTTTGATTTTTTTCATCTTTTAAGAATAAGAATGATCACATTTTTATATTTTAAATGCATCAAAGGAAATAATATGTGGAATTTAACTGGTGGGTGGTTCAGCCAAGGCTACCTAGTGAGTGGGTAGCTGGGGCCTTGGATTGAATCACTCCTATGCAGCCACTTCCTGTGTGTTGATCCTGTGGAATACCTTGTTTTATTGGGGAGCTCCAGGAGATGAAACAATAGAAGAGATACCTGGAAGACAATTGGAGAAAGATTCAAAACAAGTCTGACTAAACATGGGTAAGAAACCAATATTTATCTGCCCTTATTGTGTCCATGGATAGCCATCCAACAGTCCTGTTCAGGGTGACTTGGTCCAACTGGGTAGGGAGGATACCTTGTACTACTCATTGGGCTGCTATGAGGTTTATTCAAGCTATCTGATGGATAAAGTTGCACAGATTTGCTCCTATATAGACTCTAATTGGGCAGGTCAGGCCAAGGTATCTTGGTATGATCTGGTAACTGATCTGGGATGAGTTTGAGCCAGTGACTCCTGAGGAAATGGACAGAATTGTCCATGCTTTTACCTCAGCCACCTCTTTTTTGATCTGAATTCCTCATGGCTTGTAAAAGTGGCCAGGTGGGTAACCCACTTTTTTGAGAAGGGGGTAGTACCTCTTGTCTTGAAAGAGGCAACAGTAAGTTCTCTCCTCAGGAAGCTATCTCAATTGTTTTCAGCAGCTAACAACCAGTCTCCAACTTTCCCGTTTGGGAAGAAGTTGTTGAACAGATGGTCAGTCTGCAGCTGCTGAGAATCCTGAAGTAAACACTGCCCAGACATGTTTCAGTCTGGTTTTAGATTGGGATTTAGTACTGAAACAGCTTTGGTTGCACTGTTGATTATCTGCAATGGAACCATGAGGCTGATGATAAATCTATCCCTATACTCCTTGATCTCTCAATAGCTTTAATACTATTAAGCATGGCATTCTTCTGAGCTGGTTGTGGACTAGGGATTGGGGGCATCATTTTACAGGGATAATCTTCTCCATGGTCAGTCCTAGACCCTTCCTGTTTGGAGTATCATAGTATTATACTCTCTCTTCCCTCTTTTTCAATATCTACATGGAACTGAGGTCTTCTGCCAGTTTGGGATTTGGTATCAACAGAACAGTGATGATACCAGTTATATCTTTTGAGCCAGCCAAGTAAGGCTGTCAAGGTACTATTCCAGCACCTGTAGGCTGTGAAGATTTGGATGGTGAGGAACTGTCTCTGACTCAATCCTACCAAGACCAGGTGGTTGTCAGTGTTTGGGGATACTTCATCTTTTACCCAAGACTGTTGGAAGCAAGGTGCAAACTGCATGGGAGGTGAGACAAATGTCTATTAACTTATTAAGGTCAGAGAGAGGAGCATGTTAGTTGTTAGTTCACTACTCACACTTGGCAAACAAATGGCATGCTGCTTAGGAAAACAGCTTAGGAAAAGCTAGCTAGTTTAAGCAATCTCTTTCTGTAATTAACAGAAAAAGTGTGTCCGTCATACACACTCCAAGAAATGTCATACACACTCCAAGAAACGTCATACACACTCCAAGAAATGTAATATAAGGAAGCAAAGAGGTGATCAGTGGAGCTTTGATAGCTGAACTACAGAAACTCAGGTGGCCAGTGGATGGCAGAAAAGAGGGGGTTTTTAAACATCACTTTGCAGCCACTTAGTGATCGTCTAGGCCAGTGTTTCTTAAAATGTGGGCCTAGGGGATCCTTCCAAGACCCTCTCGGAGTCCACAAAATCAAAATTATTTGCCAGATATTGAAGATACAGTATTAGCAAAAATTTAAAACAATGTCACTCTTCTCATTATTTTTGTTAAAAAAAGTTATTTTCATAAAAATATTGTATGTATATTTATACCTACTGGGTTTAATATTGTTATTTTTACATAACTTAATAAATAAATATACTACAAAGAAATTTTAACATTTTAATATGGTAAATATCAATAAATATATACAAAGAAAAACTATTTTGGAGTCCTTTTTTAGATGGGATGGGATCCTGAGAGATCCTGATAGCAAAAAGATTTAAGGAACACTAGACATTTACCACCCAGTTTTGATAGCCCTAAAAAAGAATATTATTGTGACAAAAGGATTAATCCATACCACAATCTTAGTTGAGTCATTGCTATACTTTCCTTAAAATCATGCTGTGGAATATCCTTTGCTTCTCCCTTCTTAGAAGGTGTCCAGATTTGTATAGACCAGATCCATTTTTTAACTTGCAGGGAAAACTAATAAAAAAAGAAACAAGGGAAACAATAGTTTACAAAACAAAATGATGATAAAGAAAGCAATACAAATAATTGAATTAGAAAGTTCTATTTCAAGAGGAGCAAATTAATGGGAAGCAAAAATAATTCCACCCCATCTTACAGTACTGAAATGGCTTTTATAATAAAAAAAATTAAACAGTCATCAGAGGCAGGGATATCTGCAGGGGTGTCTGAAAAGTCAAGAAAATGGCTTTGAACAGGGATTCAATGGCTCTGTTTTACATGCATTGTATGCAATTTACATAAAAAGTGTCCTGTCTGCTGTTGTGATTTTTTTTTGTACTGTTCCTTGTGGATACCCCTATTGGGGGATAAATTCCATTGTATCATGATTTTAAGTAGATTTTAAGTATTTAAAATATTAATTATCCATCATTAATGGTTAAAAAAATTCTTATTCTAAAGAGAAGAGCAAATCTTTCAGATAATAAAAAGGCCTTCAGTTGAATCATGTTGTCCCATTGTTTGATTTTGCCAAATACATGAAATGTTTTAGTTTTAAAATTAAAAAGTTTTAGAGTCCTTTGTTTCAATAGTGGTAACATCACTGAAAAACAAACAAAATAGTTATCCAGAGACAAGGTCTAATACTGAATAACTATCGTTACATTTCATTGCACTAGGGAATGTCCCACAGACTATGTTTTCAAGGACGTAAAAAGTACATTTCAACTTTCCTGTTAATGCCTACTAGCTTTTGGTATGACAAGAGATTTCATTTTGCGAAGTACTTATCCATTCAGCAGCTGATTCAGTGTGATTGTTTTGTCAACTGCACAAATAAATCAATTTGGACTTGAACCAAACTAAATGGATTACACAAATTGACCCCAGATCTGGTCACCATAGGAAGAATACCAAACCAATTTAATTCTTTTAGAGATAACTGGCATGTCCTTAGTTAAGTACTGCCAAATGGTGCCTAGCCATTAACAGCTAAACCCAGGAGATTTTTATTACGATGTCGAAATGCAAACATTGACACAGGATTATACATGCCATTTATTTCATCCTGGAATTTCTCTGTTTCTTCCATCACATCATCCTTACATGTGGTAAAACATACAAGATTGCAGAATGAACCCAAAGAGCAGAACTGTCCTTCCACATATCTTCCTTGAATAGATCCAGCAGCATTTTCACCGTTTTTCTTTCTGGCTGATCACCGCTTGGCTGCTATAGATATTTAGATCAGGTCCCAATTCTCTGGTCTTACTTCACAATCTGGCAACTTCCTTTTATGGGAAACCATGTTTGCCTTGGAATGGGAAGCCTTCAGAAATACCTTTCCCTTACTGTAAGATACCCTTCTAGAGGAACTGGCCCACTGTTGCTGCTCTAGTCAGAAGTCTTGCATCAAACCGAATTCATATGATCTCTTGTCTGGGCTGCAAGAATCCAGAGATCATAGATGGCAGCAAAGAAATACAAAATCCCCATAACTCTTTGCTGCCATCTAATGGATATCTAGAATTTACCCACCCAGATATAGGAGGCCTAACCTTTTAGACACTCTTCACTCTGGGCAAATATGGGAGCTATTGGAATCCTCTGCTATGGATGGGAACTATTGATGTTACAGATTTTTTACCCAAGTATCCCAAGTGTGAGCAAAAAATTACCTAACATATTTTAGATGGCTTGCTCATTTATTAAATTATTTATCTAATATTTTCCCTTTCATTCAAGAGCAGCATACAGTTCTCTCATTCTCCCAGTGCCTCCCAGGTCTTCTATTCATGGACCTGGTCTCCCTCTTTATCCTGAAAACAACTACAGCAGAGATGATGGTAAAGGCAACAACACTGGTGAGACCATTGGTGCTTATTTCATCTATTGGGCATATTGAAATCCCTGGATCTTTTGAACTCATGGCCCCACAGCAATAATTGTCCAATAGAGATCATGGTAGCTTGGGCTTATTCATTAAATCTATAGAGCCAATTGTAGCAGTTGGGCTGCTTATGGTTGGGCTGCTTATAGTCTCTCTTATGAGACTAGGGTCTGAGTTTAAGAGAGGGAGTGGGATGAACTTGGATGATTGGATTGGGTTGATTGTATGGGATGGAGTAAGAGTCAGAACAGGGTGGGATGAATGGGACTCCTGGTTGGTCAGTGAGAGGGATCAATCTGGGGGGTTATTGGATATGTGGGAGTGGATTGGTGTGGAGGGAAGATTCCACTGGCACCGAGAGTGGAAGCTGTAGCTCTGTGATTAATCCCCTCCCTCCAATTTCACTCCCTGGATAGGTGTGGATTTTTCTATCTTTAGTGATGGATGACAGGGTGGGGAGGGGAGGCCACCTGGGGTAGTTAGGGCAGGTCAAAAGATGACAGTGATGATGGGCAGGGGTCATTACAGGAGCCAGAGGTCAGGCCATTCCTTCAGAGGCTGCTGCAGTTGAATGCCAGATCTGTAAGTAATAAGGGTCCCCTCATTTGTTACCTGATTAGGGAAGAGCAAGCAGATCTGGTGAGCATTACCAAGACCTGGCTGATACCAGAAGCGGGAGTCCCCCTACTGGAGATGCCAGCTGGGTTTAGAGTTTGGCACCAGCCAGACCTCAAGGCAAGAGGGTGTAGTGATTATCATTCAAGAATCTCTTATTGCCTACAAGAACCATGCTCCAGACATAACTGGGTGTGAGATTCTGTTTCTGAGACTGGGCTCTCAGGATCAGTTAGGTTTGCTGCTTCTGTACAAGCCTCCCTGCTGCATGGCAACATCCCTGCCTGACCTACTGGAGGCCACCTTAGAACTGGTGGTGGAGTTCCCCTGATGGTCCTGGGAAAGTTCAATCTGTTATCCTTGGGTTTGGCCTCAGAAGCAGATCAAGAGTTCATGGCTACCATGGCAGCAATGGGCTTCTCCCAGGTCATCCAAGGCTCATTGAGACAGTGGCTATATGTTTAATATGATCTTTGTGTCAAAACAGTGACAATCTGATCTGGTGGGGGATGTGTCTATATCTCCTCTGTCATGGTCAAATCATGCTCTGATAGCAATTAAATTCTCTTATGCTTTCCCCTCTGAAAGATGGGTGGATGGTAGGATTGGGTTGATTGTATGGGATGGGATTGTATGAGATAGAGCCCTCTCTGAGTGAGAGTCAGTAGAGGGGTGGGATGAATGTGATCCCTGGTTGGTCAGTGAGAGTGAACCAATTTTGGGGGTTATTGGATATGTGGCAGTAGATTAGTGTGGAGGGAAGATTCCACTGGCACTGAGAGTGGAAGCTATAATGCTGTGATTGATTCCCCTCCCTCCAGTTTCAACCCCTGGATAGATGTGACATCCCTCATGTAGTGTGATAGTGGGAGGATGGTAGATTCAGATGGTCCACCCTCAGCAACTGATGGACCTGGATGGGTTCCAAAGGGAACTGGGAGATATCCCAGAGGCCTTACTGCAAGCTCCTGCTGAAGCCCTTGCCACAGGCTGGAATCAAAGGGCTGCTGTGGCTTTAGATAGGATTGTGCCCATGTAGCTTCTTTCAACCCCTCATACCCACCACTCCCCATGTTTACTGAGGAGGTGCGGGAGGAAAACGAGGAGCAAATCTGACTGAAGACAGGTTGGAGCTGCTATTAAGGTTTACCTTGTGGCAGTAAGAGCAGTGAAGCAATGTTACTTCTTTGCTCTTATTGTGTCACTGGATGGCCTTGTTTAGGGAGACCCAGAAGACTCTTTGCAGGGTCAAACTGAGGAACTTGTGGATAATCTGATGGACAGAATTGCTCATATCCGCTCTCAGCTGGATTCCATACATGAAGCTGGGTCAAGAGAGTTGCCTGGGGAGAGTTCTTATCCAATTATCTGGGAATGGTTTAATTCTGCTGGACTTGAAGAAATGGACAGGGTCCTCAATGCTGTTAGGTTGGCCTCCTGTCAATTAGATCTTGTCCCTCGTGGTTGGTGAAAGCCGTTGAGAAGGTGGCTGCTTGGCAGCTTCAGAGGGTCCTGGATGAAACGGATTATCTAGACCCATATCTACCTGGATTCAGGCCTTGTTATGGAATAGAAACAGCTTTCTGGATGATCTCTGGCAAGATCAGGATGGGGCAGTGCTGTCATCCTGGCTCTTCTTGACCTCACAGTGGCCTTTAATACCATTAACTATTGTATCCTTTTGGACCAGCTCCAGGGGCTGGGACTGGGCAGCACAGTCCTGTGCTGGTTCAGCTGCTTTCTCTGTGACAGGTCTCAATCAATGTTGTTTGGGAGGGAAAGGTTCAGCCTTAGGCCACTACTGTGTGGCATGCCACAGGGTTCAGTACTTTCTCCTCTCCTTTTCAACATCTATAGCCACTGGGGGAGATAATCCGTCACCATGGGACGAGGTATCATCAATAGGCTATGATACTCAACTTTACAACCTGAGCAGATTCATTACTGTCCTCTCTCAGTGACTGGAGTCTGTGAAGATGATGGGGGACAACAGACTTTGGATAAACCCTGGTAAGACTCAGTGGCTATGAAAGCAAAGGTCTTCTGGCTCTGAGAGTTTAACATTTTAGTGTTGTGTGGGGTGGCACTACCCCAGACTGACCCAGTGAGTAATTTGGGAGTCCTCCTAGACATTTCACTCCTGCTTGAGGAGCAGGTGGCAGTTGTAGCTAGGAGGGCCTTTGCACAACTTCTTGTTGTGTACCAGTTGCACCTTTACTCAGATCTGGAGTCCTTGTGCTCTGTCACTCACACCCTAATCATCTCTCAACTTGATTACTGCAATGCTCTCTGCATGGGGATACCCTTGAACAGAATTCAGAAGTTACATTTGGTGCAAAGTGCAGCTGCTTGAACAGTTCTTGGAGTCCCAAGGATGAACTGCACGATATCTCTGTTGTGTAAGCTGCACTGGTTGCCAGTCTGTTTTCGGGTGCAGTTCAAGGTATTAGTCATCAGCTATAAAGCTATTCATGGCATGGGTCCAAGGTACTTAAAGGACCATGTTGCCCCAGTGGGTTCAGTCCACCCACTTGGGCCAGCAGTAAGGGCATGCTTGGATCCCATCAGCCAGAGAATTTTGGCTGTTGGGGTCCAGAAGATAAGCCTTTTCTGCTGTGGCATCCACCCTTTGGAATATCATGTCCCCTGAGATATGGTTGGCCCCCACCCTTCTGGCTTTTCACAGAAGCCTAAATACTTGGTTCTGTAGGCTGATCTGGGGGCTGGGTAGCCAGGCATCAACAGTAAGATGGCTGCTTGATGGATGACCCTGTTTCCACTCTGTCACCTTCTTGCACTCCTTTTTAACTCTGCCTAATTGGATATATTGATATTTTATAGTTAATTTTATTTTTGTATTTATGTGTGATATATATTTTTAACTTTTTGTAGTATAGGCCATCCTGAGTCATTTATTGTGAATAGGGTGGCAAATAAATAAATAAATGATGAGTCCAGAAAATATTGTTAAAGTATGGATTTTTCTTCTTTAAAAGTGGACATTTTTCATCTTGCAGATGAGTGCCCCTTACATTAGGTCTACGTTTTTTGACAGGCATATTTGTTTTGCTATTTTGGAGATAAATAAGTTGTATTATAATATATTCATTTCAGAAACATGCCTCCTTTGTTGTAGATGTGAACAATTGAATTTGTTATATCTTATCTCATTTATACATCAAGTTTTTTTTTTGACCTGAATAAGCTATTTTTATGGTTTGATTTTGAGGTGCCCTTGATAAAAGCTGCATCTGAAGAACATAAAGCTCCTATAAATAAATAATTTCCTTCTGGCACTTGAGATATTCCTTCTTCTTTTTGAGAAGGGGGTTCAGAGCTTACCTTTTTTTCCTTCTGTCACAGATCTAACAAGATAATGTTCTTCTCTGATCATTATATAATACGATTAACCCTCTTTTCTCAATTGTGTTTAGGCGAAAAATATGATGCTAGTCTCTACTATTTTGCACATGTAATCTGGAAATAATTTAAAAATTTTTTAAAGCCCTTTCCAGTTTATAATATCATTGTATTCACTGGATCTTCTAGGCTGAAGGAAACTGAGCTGGTTATTCTGGAGAAAACCTTAATATATTGATGCACTAAATATTAGTATGTCAATGAATGATTTAGGGATTCATCCAAGAATAAAAAAAATTGATTTATCCCCAAGTTGTTTAAGCTATA
>JANHZU010007380.1:36728-51492 GCA_032468055.1 Acrochordus granulatus | reverse complement strand
TTAAAATTTCTCTTCACAAAACTAAACTACAAAAGTCTCCTGAAAACATTTTTGCAGTGTTTGTTCTACAATAAATCTTCTTACAAATTGCATTACAATATCCCCAAACAAATAAGCTTTTCCCACCAGATGCAGATTCACACTGTTACTTCTTAAACCTGTAATGCCTGATGAAATACAAACTTTTTCACTGGCAACTTTGCTGCTTCAACTCTTGTACCTAACATTCACATTTCCTTCCTTACTTGAATGGGTTTAACCCCAAACTGACTCATTTGTTTAACCCCAAACTAATTTTTGTTCTTTTTCATTGTTTTCCTCTATTTTTCCCCCTCAATATATTTCATTAAAACTTTTTTAATGGAGGTGCAATGTTTCCTATTTCTACTGATCTGCTCTTATCAGACAAGCCTCATCTTGTTTTTACTAATTTTATATGCATAGATGATCACTATTAGCTAAACCCACTATTAGCAGGCAAGGTGTTTCCTGCATAGCCCCTCTCAGTGTCAAATAACTGCTTTTGCCATTAAAGGAGAACTCTAAACCGATCATTCAGTTCACCATTTTTAATATGAACATTAAGCCATTCATTCAAATTTACTTTCAGGTTCTTTCTTTGATTTGACTTGATGACTTGTTTTGGAAAGTTTGTACTCTGCAATCTCAAGAGCTTTCCAAATGATCAAATGCTACTGCTTTTCACTGCAGTTCATCTACTAAAAGCCAACCAGTGGCTCCTTTCAAATGTCAGTGCTATCGCATGTCTGAGCAAATACAGTCAGATTCTCAGTTTCATTATAGCAGCATAGGATCAGTTTTTCATTGCTTTAGTAACAGATACGGAAACCAATTGCAAACATGAAGTCTCAAAAGAATGATCTGATTCAACATCAGAAGAAAGGTTTGAGGATTGTATTCATGTGTCATCTCAGATAAAGGATGAGCTTCTGAAAGCATTCAGAAGGGTTTGTACGTCAAGTCTTCCACCCAGAACTTTTTCCCCCTGCCTGAATGAAGGTATCCCAGCTCAGGTCATGACAAAGGCAGCAGCAGGACAGAGCATGCTGTTGGATTTTGAAGAGAGTCTGCTGACCGCTGTGAGCATCATAAACCTCTCAGTTTGATGATCAACTGTGCAGTCAATTAATTAATCATCATTTTATGCCTCATCAAGCACTTT
Organism: Acrochordus granulatus; assembly: GCA_032468055.1. Taxonomy (NCBI): domain Eukaryota; kingdom Metazoa; phylum Chordata; class Lepidosauria; order Squamata; family Acrochordidae; genus Acrochordus; species Acrochordus granulatus. Next base: position 50,309 of record JANHZU010007380.1, on the reverse strand, counting down.
GCTAAGGCTCTCAATGGGGGAGCATCTCAATTAGCCAATAGGAAACAGACTGTTTTGTTTTGCTGGGTGAGCCTTCTATAAACAAGGGAGGCCTTGGCAAACTAATAAATATGTCATCTGTCTGTGTCAGTTGCTACAATGTGGCTTCACCTGTAAATATGTGGATCTGGGCCTGACACAGCTAGCAGTACCCTAAGAGAGGAAAGGGAAGTGCTTCTGAATTTATACATTGAGTGCTTCTGGATTTATATATTTTGCCATAATGTCACAACTTGAGATTTAGAAAGCCTGTGCCATGGGAAGAATCAGTCAATAGTCTATGAATGCAGAGATATTGTTCAAGGTTGCTAGGGGGAGATAACTAATTCAATGCAGAGAAGGGGCATGATGTTCATGACTAGGATAATGACAAAGTATACACATGTATGATTCCATCATGCATGAATACTGTTATAACTGCAGATGTAATTTTTTTGCTTTTTGTACAATTTCATGAATGCACATAAAATGCAAATGTATCTACAATCACAGCAAGAATGTTTTTCTTGTTGACTTTTATTGGTGCCTATGAATGCACCAAGAATTATTTATGGGTGGGTGAGTGCAGGGAGGCAAATAACCAGAAGGAAGCTGACACACAGCATGCATGCTAAATTTGCCCAAAATTCAGAAATAAAAGCAACAAGAACATGTCTAGGTTCTTAATGCATCAAGTCCATACAAACTGGAAGCCCTGAGATGTTTCTGGAAGCATCCCTTTTGGCATTTAGGACCATCATTTTATTAGTTTTCTTCAATTCCCACATTCATCCTTGGAGTGTGGAGTACCATCAGCAGCATAGTATGCAACATACTGTATGTTCAAATGATTTCACTCACATAGACAAGCTTTTCAAAACTTTCTCAGATCTTATTCACACATTTTATAGTCTGTGCTGGAGGAATGGCAACTAGATTGCCATTTTTCTTCATGAAAAGCAATGTGCTTAATTTGTGGTGATTTGGATTTGGCTCACAAAGACATAACATGATAACATGGGTGTTCAAGTGTGAACAAGTCAACTGCTTGGACCGGTTAAAGCCCTGGAAGAAAGAAAGGCTTCTTCAATTCCTGTGCATACTGTTGTCCTTTGCCACAGCACTGCCATATCAGAATGCCAGCCAGTCATAAATCCTTACAGTGGCAGCCCTGGCAGTATCATTGTCAACAATCCTGTGATTGTCCCTACTAGAAATTGTATCAATTACATGACTAATTCGCATTGCTTTTAGCCTTTGAATGGTTCTGCAAGGCCTGTGACAACTGGAGGCCAAATCCAATGCATTACTTGGAGAATTGTGAAAAGATGTTCCTCAGGAGATTCAGTTAACAGGTGAAAGATTTTCACTGCCGAACTTTCTTATTTTAGGAAAGGAGCCAAGGCCTTCCTCTTCAGGCAGCCATCTCATTAATAATACTTCTGATTGTTTTACTAGTTTTTAATTGATTGTATTCCATTTTAGTTTGTTATCAGGCTTGAATATTCAGCAAGGATGGGATATGAATTGAAATTCCATAATTATACATAGGGAAGGATATTTGTGGGAAAGCTTCATCATATTTCTTCATGGCAGGCTTTCAAATGAGACCTTAAAACATAATTTGTTGGCCAGACTATTTTGTAAAAGAACCCTTAATCCTTCAAATAACTTGGTTCAAATCATGGCACTTAACCATTAAAAGCACTTTGAATTAACTTTGGAAATGAACTGGTAGCCCAGCTACTACTGAAGAACCAAACTGGGTAAAAAGAGGCCCCTTCCATCCCCAATATAATTGCATTAATCTCAGTAATGCTGATCAGAAGATGTGAACTTGATCTTTCATGTTAAGTTTAAAAATGGATGAATATTGTTCAGATGGCTTGCATCCAGATTAGAATGCTTCAGAAGAGACCTAACTCCTGCCTCCCAAGAAATAAAAACATTACCCCATGTTCAAGGGCACATACTCATGTACCAATTACCAGTAGAATTTTAGATTTTAGTAGCAAGCATCCTCCTTAGATTGTGTCAATTCACCTGATCTGCTGTGTTCCCCTAAGTGTAAGTCAGAGAGCTATGGGAAGTATCTATGTTGCATGGCATAGGCAAAGACCTAGAGTCAAACTTTTTTGCAACGGATGTGTTTTCTTCATTTATGAAGATATAGTGATTTTATTCAGCAACCGAGTTGGAACAAAGAACACATTATTACTGTCTATAATATGGGTAATTCAACTTTTGGTAAATAACTATACCTTCACATTCCCCTCTTTCTAAATAAAATAGAAAGTTTTGTTGTTTAGTCACTAAGTCATGTCCAACTCTTTGTGACCCCCAAGCCCATAGCATGCCAAGCCTCCCTGTCCTTCACTATCTCCTAGAGTTTGCTCATATTCCTGTTCATTGTGTCAATAATACTATCTAACCATCCCATTATCTGCTGTCCCCTTCTCCTTTGATATTGTCCATGGGATTTTCTTGGCAAGGATACTGGAGTGGGTTGCCATTTCTTTCTACAGTGGATCATGTTTTTTCAGAACTCTCCACTATGATCTGTCTGTTTTGGGTGGCCCTGCATGGCATAGCTCATAGATTCATTGAGTTTACGCAAGCCCCTTCACCATGACAAAGCAGTGATCCATTAAGGGGACCATTTAGTTAGCTCATTACATATCTGTTCCATATAGCTCATATAGTAATATCAGGATATTCTTTGTCATCTTCGTTTGTTACCAGCTGTTCTAAACTTTCTGCTTATATTCTTGATCTGGATTTTTGATTTTGGGTGGACTAGGAAGTCTTTTCAATTCTGTCAGACTGAGTCTATTTTGACTTTTGTTTGACCCAACTGAATTGTGATGAGCTTTGCACCATCCCTTTGGCCTGAGGTCTCCATTATTTTGGATTTTTTTGCTCTGACATTTTTTTCTGTAGAAATGAACACAGTTCTGTCATTGTTGTGGAACTGCAGACTTATCTTTCTTTCAGTCTTTAACTTAATAACACAGAAACCTTGCAGGGTTTCTAGGGATCTATGTCTGGAAGTCATGTCATTATAGTTCCAAACAAAATGGGAGCTACATACTATACTAGGAACTATAGGAAATACCCTGTAATTCATAAGAGGAAGACAAGGATTTTTACCATCCCTAGATTCTCAAGAAAACCTTGACCATCCTTACATGGGTTCTGACACTTAATTATAGACATTTGGAATTGTATGTCATATGTTTAAACCTTTATGCTACTAGACAACCTATAACCCATTGGATCATCCTTTCAGAGATATTTCCTTTCCTAGTCAGAAAAACAGAATGACCACAGGTGAGCAAAAAAAGCAGTGGGAGCAGAAATGACTTCCAACTTCCTGCCAGCTCTTCCACTGATGTTGTTGTGGGAACCTGGCAGAGAGTGTCAGAAATCATCATGATAATTTTTATTATGTAGTATGAACAAGAAAATGCCTTCCTTTTCCCATGGGACCAAAGAAAAATTCTCATCTCTGAAAGATTCTACTGGTAAGCTAGGGTAATAAGTCTGACAGAGCTTACATTAAACTATACTTCAGCGCTGGAGTTCAGGTTAAACCATTATCTCTAGATTTCTCAGTCTCTGTGCATCCTTCATAGGCAGGCTAAAATTGTGAGCTATATTGAGTGTGGTATGATGATGCCAGATGGCATCTTTGTAAATTAATGCTATCTTTATTACGTGAGAATAAATTTTGAGGCATAATTTACCGTTCCCCAGATCTACTAACCTTTCTGGCATGCCAGTTCTGGCATGTCATTCTTTTTCTTTTGGTCTGGTTTAATGTTATTTTCCATTAGTGTTTCTCCCAGTTCTGGATTAAACTTTAAAACAACTTTCTTTTTCGTTCAATGTAATATGTTTGGCTTCTTCTAATATCAGCTTTATTCAACTATTGTGGACTTTTATGATGCCATATATAAATATATCATACAATGACCTGGAATACTTTTTATCAGTAGTTGCATGGCCCAATGAAATACTTAAGAAGCAGAAACAAACCAAAGGGCATGTGTATAAAGATACTTGTATGGGATGTTAGACATATATACAGTACATATTCTTTCTTATCCAATAGGATGTGCCAAAACTGGACTGATCCCTCCAGTTTGGAAAATCTTTTTGCACCTGCCAATTCTGTGAAATGTTGCACTCATACTAGGATATAATAAAGCTATCTTTGAATCAGATTCTTTAATTCTTTGGAGTCCAGATAGAGTGTAAGGCTTTTATCCTCTATGTGAACTATAACCATGGAATAAACCCATTCAGTTGGCTTTTCAAATGACAAGTGTAATTCATCTTGTTTCCATTCTGTCCAATCTTGCTTCAGTATGTTTCTCAATGCTAATGATGTATTTTTCATGTCATATATCACTGGGTTGTGCATTTTTATTATAATTATTGAGAGGTATTCAGTACGGTAAAAGGCATCTTCATAACTGTACAACCATGGAGACTTTATTTTTCTTCAACCATGTATGTAAATATATTACTCCCATCAAAGGCATCTGCTTCAGCCACTGTCAGAAAAGGTGTTATTTTCTTTGGTCCTCTTCTTGGTAACCTCTTCTAGTTGCTCTCACATACATCATAAATGTTTGTGCAAAGCATTGGAATTGGCCTTCCACATTGACAATACATTTCATTTCTTTTGGTTTCCCCCCTTAGTTAGATCTGCTTTCTTCCTTTTTATCTCTTCCCACTCTTTTAGCCTGCCACTGCTCAGATAATACCAGCAAGGATGCCAGTCTCTAATAGCTGTTCATAATATGCAGCCTATTAGCCTTGTGCTGGCATTCTAAAGTTTGACGGTGCTGTAATATTCCCATTTTCTTGAAAAAACAATAGCAATAGCTAGTTTTTTTAAAATAACAACTAACAAACCTAGATTTCTAGGATGCCATAGCTGCTACTTAGAAATTAAGCTTCACTTCTGATTCTATGTGTTGTTCATTTATGAGAAGACAACAACACAAGAATTGAAGTAACTCTTTTTATTAAGATCAGCTTGAACTCAGTTCTGATGTGGAATGAAAAGAAATTTAACATATTGCAAGGACTAGAACATTCTTCTCCATAAGAAGAATAAAATTTGGCTTTTGAAAAATACCAACTTGTTCACACTGAGGAGCCTTTAAAACATAGTTCATATCCAAAGGATACGAAAGTATTTTCAGGCAAATGAGTTGTACAGACTACAGAAAAAATATATTTTTTCCTCCTCTCTCAAACTATTGTGCTATTGTGAAGCTTCAAGTCTATTCAAACTCATTTTTTTCCATTCTTGCTTTGATTACATCTGTCCCCTGTAGTGTATCTCTAAGTAGCTTTGTGTACTCTATTGAAAATTTATCCCAATTCTTGTATTTTGCTTTTTGGTCATCTCATATTTCATTGTCTCTTCATCATCTTGCTCTGGTCCATTGTTGCAATATTTGTTCCCCAGTTTTCCATCTTATTTTTTCACTTGCATGCATTTTGTTTAGTGACTTAAGGATGAAATACTCTCCTCCCATCCGATACATCTGTCTTGTTATTTTTTCATTATACTTTCAAGAGATGAAAAACTTGTCTGTGGCTCAGATCTTTTCTCATCTATTTGAGGTGGAAAAATTGGTTCTTTCCTCTTTGTTTGATAAAATCATTCCAAACTTCACAAAAATCTTTATAAATATGATAAAATAATTTGTGATTTAAGAAAATCTTGGCAAAAACAAAACAGATCCATGCAGATCCATGTATATTCAGCAAAGTCCATGGTGCTAAACAAAAGCTGATATTCCTTTTTCTTTGAGCAGCTCTTTATCTTTGAGAACTCATTGGCAAGAGATACAATCTCTCTCTCTCTATGTTAAGAATATTGTATGTAACTTTCAAATTTCGGTAGACCACGAATAAATTAAAATTTTGTTTGATTCATTTTTCCTAACAACATACTCCAATTTTCATTTTACTCATTAAACAAGAATGAAAGAATTGATATTTTCCCCACTAGTCACAACTGAAAGCAGAAGAAGCAAAATTATCATACTTTTCCATCCTTTATTCTTGTCACTTTTTCATGTCACTTTGAAAAGATAAGCCTGTTGTGTGTCTGGCCTTTTCCCCAAGCTTCCAGGTTAGGGGAAGCTAGTTACCTGATTAAACTTGCATAATACACGACAAACACATTGTCTGGACCAAGCATGGTGGCATTTTGTTTCTCAGCCCTGACCATTGAGAAATGTTTCAAAGAAAGTTGCTGATAACTATTGCTAGTTTTATGCCAGAATACTGAATTGAAATTCAGTTGCTATTAAGCCCATGGTAAGCTCTCTGAAGAGCACAGAGGAAAATGAATAATGCTGGTCAGGGAAGAATATCATTTCTTATTTTCCAGGCATTGGCTCCAAGTAATCTCAAAGAAAAGAGCACCTGCCATGGTTGTTTTAAAATTAGCTGAGGCACCAAAGTGATCTATGGCCACAGTTCTTCCTGTGATATGGATATCATCCCTATGGGGTTTCATGAAGTAGAATTGTTCATATGGGCAATTCACATGGAGGACAGGTGGAAAGAAAACAAAATGAGTTGATTTATTGACAGCAGAGACTCATCTTTCTTAGGCTATCCAGATTAGTCACTCGTGAGCAGAGGAATTATCTGTCTCTTTTTCTCTCTTCCTATGTCTATGTCTGAGGGATTCTTTAAATAATATTTTTCTGCCTTGCAAATTAAATTGTTTCATTCAAGACCTTAGCTGAAGGGGAAGTGCAGTCAGCCCAGCCACAATCCCCTTGGATATCAAGCTGGTCACATCTGTTTGGATATTTTAGATATTTTTGCAGAAAAACAAGAACAGGCTTTGGAAAAGATAATCTAATACCATCACTATCAGTCTGATGCAGAACAATCATATATAACTCTAACTTGATTGGTTTGTCAGATATTTTGACAATTCCTTATACATTAGAGACATTTGAATAAAAATTGTTTACTTTTTAAGCCCATATTGATTTCACTGGTAGCTGTTAGTATTTTTTTTCCTGAAACTATGACTGAAGCAAAAGGTTTACAGTGCAGGTGCATACAGGACTACACATAAATCACCTAACTTGGATTTATTCCTGAATAATCATGTGTAGCATCTACAGCCCCTCCCACCCATTGGGGAGGAAGTAGTATTAAACTACTTTTTCAAGTATATATAAGATGGATTTTTAAACTTTTTTACTGCTTATATTTTGCCTGGAAAAAGAGGAATGGGAAGATCACAGAAGGGTCTGCAGTCAACCTCAATGATGTCAAAACATTGACATATTGACATTAAATGTTGCAGTTATCATTTGCTCTGCCCCCTTGCAACCCTCATGGATGTACATAGTGACAGCAGCAAGGATTCACCATCTGGGAAAGGCTAGCCACAATTCCATGAACACAAATTTATGCTTTCATCATTATTCTTTTGAGAGTATTGTTGGTTTGCCTTAATTCTGTTACGTGATGTTCCATCAAATTGTAGCAGACTCTTGGGAACTCTATGAATAAAAACCCTCTAAGCTGTCCAGTCTCTTGTCATATTACATAATTCTTACAGATGTGTATCTGTAGTTTCAACTATTTTGTCTAGTCCTTCATGTGCTCTCAGTCTCTTCTCCTCCATCCATTTTGCAAAGCATTATACTCTATTCCATAGATGCATCAGCCAATATAATGGTCCAAAATAGAATAGTTTTTGTTTCCTGATTCTTGCATCCATTGAGCTTTCAGATCTGATTCCCTCTTGCTTGTCTAAGGAATGCAAATCAGCTTCTTCCAGCACCATCATCCAATCAACTTCCCCTTATTTCTGTACAGTGTCCCTTGTATCTGTGCATCATAACAGGGAACACCAGTAAGTGGGCCATTCTAACTTGAATTTTAATTGAAATGTCATAATCCTTCATGAGTATGTGTACTTTCCAATGCTTTTTTTGTTCATCATTATTATTTTTTAAATCTATTTTATACATCCACTCTCTTTATTAGTTCTAGAGCACAGAAAATCAAAACTGTCACACATTTCTATTTTCTCATTGTTTGCTTAAATTCTTTTAGTTTTCTAGTATATATTATCTTTGTTTTCTTAATGTTTGAAGAAATCTCCCTTTTTTTCTCCTATTTTATTTTTAGAATGATTTTTCCAAGTCCTTCTTCAGTTTCTGCAACTAAGATGGGATTATTTGCATACATCTGATTATTAACATTCTTTCCACTGATTTTGATCAGCCTTCAATTCTTCCAGACACAGCATGCACAATTTATTCACTATATACATTGAACATGCACCCTGTCCTGATTTTTGCAATGTTAAACCATTCTATATTAGCACTGTTCTCACTGTGTCTTCCTAGTATTTATAGAGAAAAATCAGATCCTTAAGTATACTCAATGCTTTGAGAGTCTTTCAAAGCCTTGAATAATTGGCACAATTTTAGTTTATAAGACAGAAGTTGAATTATTTTTAACATTATCATGCTGTTTCCATCAGTTACTTAACGCTAGTTATATGATCTTGTTTTCTCATATTCCTCCTAAAACCCACTATTCAACTGTACTTTTCTCTCTATAATCTTTTTGAAAGATTTTCAATAATAATTTGTAAGTATATGCATTAAAATATTGTCCTCTATTAAAACATTCCTTTATTTCTCCCTTTTTAGAAACTGAGATGCAGATATACTTTTCTAGTCTTTGGGTCATGCTGTTTTTTTCCATATATGTTGGCACAGAGCTGTCATAATCTTTACATGGCCAGCCTTCTTTTCAAGATGGATGGAAATTTCCTCCAGGCTTTCCTATATGACAACTGATTTATACCCATTGGATTTCCTTTTCAAGCACTGTTGGTTTATTATCAAATTCTTCTCTTTCAAATGCAAACTTATCTGACTTGGTCCTCTTGTACAGGCTTTCTTTGTATTCCTTCCAACCTTTATATTCTATCAGTAAATCCATCCCCTGGTTGTTCCTTATGGCATTGACAAGAGCTTGGAATGTTTCCATGATTTCTCTACTTTTAAATAGATTTCTTGTTTTTCCAGTTTTGCTATTTTCTTCTACCTGAACATTCCAAGTTCAAAAATATTGTTATCTCTTATTGCCTCAATTAAGCTCTCCAGTTTTCTCAAATCAAATCTTGCTTTCAGCAGACTTCTTCCCTTAGTGTGATTTCTATAGCTTTCTTTGAGAGCCAATGTCTTCTTCATTTTTTTCCCTAGGTTTTACTGTATGATTTCCAGCTTCCTCTTTTACAGTTATTTTAATTTCTTGCCACAAGTTTTCAGACTTTCTATCCACAAGATCCAAGACTTTGAATCTTATTTTAACCTCAATCATATTCTCTGGAATTCTCTGGGAATGTATTTGAACATAAATTTCATGGGGATTGGTCCTTTCTAATCTTCTTCAGTCAGTTGCATATTTCTGTGATGAATAGCTGATAGCTAATAGCAATATTAGTCACAAAGAACTTTTCCATTTATTGCTAAATATTTGATAACATTGTTATTCATTTGAAGATGTTGTTTGAGATGTAGAAATAGCCTGTTAGCAATAAACAGGTCATTCTCTGCATGTAATTCTATCAGTCATTGTCCTGCATATTTGGAGTTTCCTAATCTATATTTCCCTACAGTTTTTGCATTTAAATCATTAATATTGATTAGGACATTCTTCACTGGTGTTTGATCCATTATTTCTGATCATCCTTCATAGAATTCCATAGAATATTTTCTTATTTAGCATCCACACATTGATACATCCTGTACAATAATGAAATTGATTGGCTATCCTTGAATCCTTATGGGAATTATTCTGGCACTGATAAAACTGTACCCCATTGCACAGGTGGCAATATGTTACTAAAAAGTAATTGCTGCTCCAGTCTTTCTGTGAGTTCTATTAATAGAATTGAACTCACTTAAAGTCTGGATTCCCAATAAATTTTATAATTCCTACATTATTGAGGAAAATGTATAACAAACTCTAACAGACCTCATTTAAGAAAAGCTGAAAAAATTCAAGATATAAATTTTCTGTTTTATAAACATTTGCTGTGCTTTCACCTATATGCACTTTAATGCTTTAACATTCCACATGTAAAATTAAATTCATACACACACATATGTATATGTCCAGAAAATCCTTCCCACACAAAAGCAGCTCATGGCATGTAAAGTTGGAAGCATACAACAGTAGGATAATTGTCCATTTGTCCAGACTGAACAGCAAGAAACTTGCTACCAAAGAGTCCCAATCTGAACAACATTTTCTGAAACTGACCTAAACTGCAGTGGGCTTTAACAGAGCAGCTTAAGAATGCGGATATGCAGACAGAGTGACATATACTATTTGTTCTAGTTGAGAGTTGTGTGCTCTCCATGTAAAATCATTAAGATAGGGCAGGAAGACATTCACTGAAGCCAAATTTTGAATTCAGACAGGAAATTATTGTATAAACCACACAGAAAACTTCACCCAGCATGCTAACCAGCCTGTCTGCAATTTGAGGTCTATGGCTATATATTCAAAGTAGTATATGAAAACTTCTCTCTTGATGTTACAGCCAATAATTGATATATAGGCACATGGAAACCATTTCTCTCATGCTTCAGTTAGGTTTCTGGAAGCAGAGATCAGAACTGACCTAAATCAGCAAGAAGGGAGATACTTGGGTTTTGCTACCTAGCAACTCAGAAATCCCAGTGCAGACTCTGATGGCAGTTGCAACAGCGCATATTGCAACTTTTGCTGCAGCAACTTATACTGATCCCATAGGATTCAGCTGATAAAATTAGTTGCATCTAATATTCTACAGGAGCCTACAGTCCTGGAGAGAGAAATCATAAGGATTTAACACTTGAAGTACAGATTTTGTAAGAATGACTTGCCATACAAGTTGAGATACCTTTTAGGTGAAGCTTTCTTCTAAGACAACATCAACAAAAAAGCTGCTTCTTTTAATGAATGACACTTCTTGTTGTAATTGTTTTCCACACCAAATGCCTACAGGCTGTCATTTAGGCACTTGATAAAATCTCAGACCAGGTGCTCCAAGTCTTTCAACATCATAAATTCCATTCTGACATTTAAAAAAAATAAAATAGAAGGTTAAACTAGTTTGACGGAGATACACTCTCCCAGGTGTTATTTTCAAAGTGTCTGACTAATTTACAGCAGTGAGTGATCATTATAAATGATAACAATCATGTAAATTACCCAAATTAGAAATATGTTTCATTTTGTCAGGAAGGCACTAAATGGTTTCATCAAACCTTGTATGACATATTGTTTGAGAAGATTGTTCAATATATTTGTTTGGGGGAAAAGTCAAGAATTGTCATTGACACATTCAGTTTGAGCTGAAGAAATCTGGGTTAATCTCCCTGTGAACAAAGCAGTTGACCCATCTGGAATTGGGAGACATACAAATATACATATATAAAAAAATTAAAAGAAACTTATTTACATAATGTAGTTGTATCCTGATTACTTGCAAGGATGTTTAGTAGTAGACCTGATTTTTCCTTTGCCCAACAACCAATTTCATCACAACAGTAATCTTTAGTGTCTTCCATAATGGCTAAGAAAAATTTCTAGAAATCCCTGAGAGTTGATGAGTAGTGTATTCCATTCCAAGAATCTGAGGAAGGGAACTATCTTTTCTCCAAAGAGTTGAGTTCACATAGATTACTTTGTCTGCTGGAATACCTTAACCAGAGCCCAAAGTTAAAAATGTTATTTTTCTCTCTCTCTTCTATCACTTACAAGGGAAGTGGCATTCTTGCCAGAGGGTCTGAATTGATCACTTGCAAGTGCTTTGTAATTAGGCCAATGGTAGGTGTAAAAACCAAACAAACCCTCTTTATCTAAACTCCAGATTGCACGATAGCCCTCACACGTACAGCTGTATGTGTAAATGACTCATCTTTGTAAAATTTGGACTGCTTAAACATTAATATTCACATATTCAGGGATTTTTCACCTGAACAGTCTGAATATTCTATAAAAGGATGGTGGAAAATTACCAAATTAGGACCTACTTGTGACATCAGTACACCTGGGATTACCATGGGTCAGTTTATACTTCAAGGGGTGTCAGGGAGTTGCTTTGATTGACAGTGTAGTAGTAAATAGATTTCTCTCTTCTGAAAACTGAGGTGAAGAATCTCTCAAGAGCTGAACTCACAACCAAAGTATAAACCGACCATTGTAACTTGAAGGCAAGGGAGTGGTATTAATGATCACAAAGAACTGGTGGATTTTAAAGCATTTGACAAAGAGAAGAAAATTGAATTTATTATGAAATTATTATAGTAACTGCCCCTCTCAGCTCATAGAAGAATAGAGGCTTTTGATCTTCCTTCAACAGCCACATACTGTAATACCATGTAATCTAAAGCTTGTATCTTAAAAATAACATACATATATCTATGGAAAGCATTAGGATTATGTCATTTTGGAGAAGGGTTGTTTTTGTTTTTCTATGAGCAGTAAGTGAGACTTCCACTGATGTCTAAGCACATGAATTTGGAATACAATTTAAATTATTTAATCACTGATATAATAAACAGATGTGCTTTAAATTAAATATTGCAGAAAACACAAAAAAAATCATGGCAAATCTTTAATATGCAATATACTTCTGTCCAACATTATGTTTGTTTATTTATTTAGAAGCATTTATATACCACTTCCCTCTAAAATATTAAAGTGATGTTGAACAAAATTAAGTAAAATGCTCATGACAGTTTCATTGAGCTATCACAGCTGGTAGAGGTGGGATGGTATCCATCAGACATTTTACTAGCTCTTTTAAAAATCTACCCAGAAAAGTAGATACTGTCATTGCATCATACCTATTTATTACATTATATTCCAAATATTCAGTATGGTGGGAATAAAATGTGGAGAAGCTGCACTCAAAAGTACTAGTCTGACTCTATTATCTCTGTTTCTGTCAGCTTCAATCCACTTTCACGTGTTTAGGACATGAAGAGTGACTTCTGTAAATGTTTAGATGAACATGCAAAGATTTCTGATCACTGGAGAGGTTCCAATAATATATCATCAAGCGCTCATGCAACTCTCTTTCAGTATTTCCCATTTACTAATAATATACCATCAAATGTAGTTAGTAGAAGGCTATGGGTGAATCAGAAAGTAGGAGACATTGGAGCAGCAGTTCTGTCAGCTCTCCATACTTCATTCTCGTCCCTCCTTCTCAATTCCCTAGAGTTGGGTGGACAATAAATCTAAATAAATAATAATAATAATTTTTGTTTACACTCAGAGATAAAGACGTTAATGCTATGCTATATTTATGCATATATTTTTTGCATTTCAAGGCCACCCACTCTCAGTGGATCATTTATATATCTATACATAAAAATAGAGGAAGGCTTGAATACAGATACAATTGGATAATTATCTGAATAAAACATCAATCACACACATTGTTAGAATGTCTGAATAGGCTTTATATTACAATATCGTATCACCAGA
>JANHZU010007380.1:19300-35064 GCA_032468055.1 Acrochordus granulatus | reverse complement strand
TTTTATAACTATAAAAACTTATTTATTTATCTCTATTCTGCCAGCAAACATTTTTAGATTTTCCTACAAAATATGCTATTAAAAATATCTTTCCAAAGGCCAACGGAAGCACATTTTCCTTGTGGACAAATGCTTCATAAGCTATTTAGCTACAAATGTGAAAGTAGGCATCTTCTTTATTCCTAAAGATTTTCTTCCATAGTGAAGCAATGAGAAGATATGTACAGCTTGGTTTTGAATAAATGGCTGGGGTGGGATGGGTACAGTGTATTTCAGAAACTTAAAGATTCAAGTTTAAATCTTGATCTCCTAGTACATATTTGTGATTACAAATATATACTAGGAGATCAAGATTAACTTTCAGCAACTGCAAAGAGAGAGCAAAGTGAAATTTGGTGTTAAAAGAGGTATGGTAAGTACAAAATATTTAGATGCCTCTCAGTAATAAAACACCAGGAGCTATATGTATTTCTGCAGAAATGCACAAAGCCATAAAATATTGGGCTGCAATATTCATCTTGAGAACCTCAGCTTTCAGCCACTCTCAGTTTTTATTCCCTGTACTTTACACACACACCACCATTTTGCCAGCTGACAAAGGGAGATGTACAGTTATTCTCAACATGGTTGACTATAAATCCAAAATGGACAAATTGTTTGAGGAAAATTTCCAACAATAATACCTATGAACTTCCTAATAGAGATCCCACTGGCATTTATAAGAAAAAAGTTATTGACTGTTTGCAACTTTTTATTAAAGGTAATGTAATTGATAAGCAAGAGTATCATTGACTATACCCAGGGGAAGCGACACCATGCACATATGGCCTCCCCATAATTCACAAGGAAGACATTTCACTGAAATCTATAGTTTGCAGCATCACTTCTACACTTATAACACTGCTAAATATTTAGCCACTTTATTGGCACTTTTAATCCACAACTTTCCCCACCACATGAACAATTCACAAGATTTTATCAACCAAGTTTAAAACATTAAGTTGGATTATGATGAGACAATGGTTTCTTATGATGTAACTTCACCATGTGCATTCCTACAGATGAGGTAGTCAATTCAGTGAGGAAAATACTTTTACAAAACAACATATAAGCACATAGGACTAAACTTAACTCTGATCAAATTTGCTCTCTTTTAGACCTCTGCCTGACAAACACTAACTTCAAATTCAATGACAGTTTTCAATGACAAAAACACAACTGTGCAATGGGTCCCTTATATCTTCTACTGTGGCCAACATGGACGAATTTGAATTCAAAGCTTTTAACTCTTTTACACATTGCCCCCCTCACCCACTGGTTTAGATTTGTGGATGATACCAAAATCAAAATACATAAATTGTAGGCATTCATACAACATATCAATGCCATTGACAAAAATACACAAATCACACATGAAGATATTAAAGATAAATTTTTGGCCATTCTGGAATGTGCCATAAACATCCAAGAAGACAAAAGCCTGGATATCAAAGTATAAAAGAAGCCTACACATAAACATCAATATTTATCCTTTGTTTTCCACCACCCTGGAACACAAATTGGGAGTTATCAGGACCTTACACCTTATGCTGACAAGTTCCATCAAGAAAAATTTGCATATTGAAAAAACTCTTAATAATTGTCGCTATCCAAATTGGTCCTTTATCAAAGCCACTAAAAGATCTAACTTTTCCTCATCTGCTTCTAAGAAAGAAAATCCAAACAGATGCAGCAATGTAATATTCCATATGTTGCTGGAGTATCAGAAAAACTTATATGAATTTTCAATAAACATAACATTAGGGTTCAATTCAAACCAAGGAATACACTTAAACAAATACTGTATTAGTACATCCTAAAGAGAAGACTCCCAAATACAGACAGATGTCATTTATGCCATTCAAAGTAATGAAGGTTGTTCAGAATTGGGGAAACTAAGCAAAAATTATATAAAAGAATGAATCAACATAATTGATTCTCAGAAACATCAGCTGTTCATTTGCATCTTAAAGAGAAAGGACACTAAACAAGACTGAAGATTTCAAATTCTTGATAAAGAAACTAACTGGTTTTCAAGATAGATAAAAGAGGGCATATACATAAAGACAATAAATTTCAATGAACTGGAGGGGGGACAAGATTTCAATTGCCCCCTGTTTACAACCCCACTTTGGCATGTTTGCAAAACATACCTTTGGCAGCAGAGGTGATTAAGCTGAAATCTGGAGACATCTCTCTAACTTTTACTACCAATCTCTTGTTTTGAGTTTATTACATGAGAACCCAGAGTATCCTGTTTCACAGTTTCCTGCTCCCTTTTGAGAAATGGGTGTATATATTCCTTATCATTTTCCTTTTTATAAGAGGCTGAAGAAGACTTCTGGATTGGAGTTGAAATGCTTCTCTGTAACATCTAAAAATTAAAGTCCAGTTTAATGGACTTTAAATTTGCAATTTTTACAATTTTTGCAATTTTGCTACAAGACATGACCTGCATTAATGAGAATATACATAGACAACACCGGATCAAGTTTTATTTTTGTTTTCCAGTTTCCATTTCACTTCCAATTTATTCACAATTGTCCATGGATCTAGATATGAATATGGGTATATTTTTTTAGTTAAAAATTCAGACATGAACAGCAAATGATACTCTTTCTAATTGAAGTGCTTTATTCTAATTGGAAGCCAAGCTGGTGAAGAAACTTCTGCTTTGGTTGTAAACAGATTCCAAAGTAAAGGGATCCTTCAGCACATTCAAATAAAGAAAACCCAAATAATCCAATAAAGAATTCCAGATGCCATAAATCATATTTGATGTTTCAGGACCAGCAGAAGAAATTTCAGGATTAATTCAGTGAGCTTCAGCAGACAAAGAAGACAGAATGTTAAGCAATGTGGTGATTAGCATTAAAATTGGCACATTTGTTTTTCATGTTGACATTTACAGTGGCCATTCAATTTCTGTTTTCATCTGGTATGTATATATAGCATGTAGTAACAAAAATTACACACAAAGAGACATTATATATATATATATATAATTTTATACACATAAAAGAAGAAGCAAAAAGTCAACAAAACTTACATTTTTTTTATTAAACTCCCTTTATATAAAAAGTCATAACATGCTGAAGATTTTTTTAAAGATTTAAACAGCTTAACAGCTTTTCTATTGCTTAACAATAGAAAACATTGTGAAAGATGAATGTAAATTAATATATGCCATCCACTTTTCTAAGTAGTCCTCAGATGGGGCTTCTGATAGTACTCTAAAAGGTTTATTCAGGTATAGAAAGAGAAGTGGGCTAATGCATAATTAATGGAATATGGTTATATTTCCTTCCTCATAATATCCATTTTTATTTCTATTTCATTGCCCTATATTTTTAAACTACTGTTGAACAAAGAGAATTTATGCCCATGAGCTTCTTCTTGGGAGCAGTGCAAAGAAACAATTATTATCTCACCAATGTGAGCAATCATCTCTCAAACATGAAGCTCACTAGATGAACTTGGGCCAATGAACTCATCTGCCCAGAAATACAATTTAATCAGTTTCTAAAAGGGAAAAATGTGTTTGTATATTCATACGTGTATAGTTTTAAAATTCTAATATTGATGTGTAAAGTCAGAGTCCACATTAAAACATGAATTTGAAGTCTTGCATTCAATGTCAAAATCTTGTGAATATTTAACAAGAACACAGAATTGCTGTAGACTCAGCATTCCTAATCAAAATTCATTGCTGATGTTTATACCTTAATTATTTTAAGACTCTCCGTTTCTTGAAAGCAATATGTTTAGAGATCACACAACAACTAAAGCCTGAAATGGTGAATACAGAAACCAACTCCCTTTCAAAATAAGATTGTTCCACAGATAAGAACTTCAATGGAAATCTTCTATTTGATCTCTACAGGTTCATTCAGGCCTTTCCACACATTCTTCCACACATTCATTTGACTTCAGATAATGCTTCTTACAGTTACTTATATCAAGAGAAAATGTTAATCTGCCGTTAACTGTTAAACATTCTCCTTAATAACTACAAATCATTTGAGCAATGGCCAGGTTTTAATTATTATGAATAACCCTAAATTGGTTCTGTCTTTGAGTTCCAAAGGTAAATGAATTGTTGGGACTTGGTTTAGACATCCAACTAATTATTTTATCATCTAGATATAGGCTTGTTGATCCTGTGTTGTGGATATTGTAAAGAAGTTGTAGTCCCACCTGAGCCAGGAAAGCCAGATGGGTGACCTTGAGCCAGTCACTCTCTCTCAGCCCAATTCCCCTCACAGGATTGTTGTTGTGGGGGAAAAAAGGAGGAGGAAGGTGTGTTGATCATGTTCACCACCTTGAGTTATTTATAAAAATAATAAGGGATACAAATAAATAAATAATCTAGGTATGTGCCCAAATTATTTAGCAAGACTTTCCCTGGTAGCAACAACAAAAACAAACGTTTGGGGGCTAAACCCTAGCTTTAAGTGCTTATTGTACTGCCTAAATGATTCTTCAGTGACTCATTCCTAAGATACTTACAAGATCCAGCCACATACAATTAACATACAACATCATTGGGCCAGGGGGAATAATTGTTGTTGTCAAAGCATGGTTATATAAACTACTAGTGCAAACAAGGCCTTCATTAGAGCATAATTTATAAAATCATATAACTGGAAGGGGTTATTTAGGCCATCAAATCCAAGCCCTTATTCAGTACAGGAATCTAAATTAAAGCTCTCTAACAGATGGCTGTCTAGCATGCATCTAAATCCATCTAGTGAAAAGGACCTCATGACATCATCTGGAAAACCAATTTAAAGTTAAAAAGTCTTACAGGCCTTCCTATAATTTTAACCAATTATTCCATGTCCTGTACTTTGAAGAGACAGATTGCTTTAAGAATGCTATAACATACATCCATTCTCTTCCTAATGTAAAAATGTCCATTTCCTTCCAGTTTTCTTCATTAGACTTCGTACTTTAATGTACCTCAAGTACTTTAATTTAGTTTCTAGTATCTCTAATGCCTTATCGCCCTTCTCTGAACTTATCTCAGTTTGTTTGAATATCTTTTGTGTTTTGTACTAAACACTAGCCCCAGGAGTGAGGTCAGAGTTAGTGAACACAGAATATGGTGAAACTACTATTCAGGATTTGGAAATTATGCTTTTAATCCAACCAAAATTTACATTTGCCTTTTTGTAGCTCAGTTTCACTGGTGACTCATTGTCAATTGGTAATCCATAAGATCTATCTCTAGATCTCTTTCACAAATACTATTGATTTTGTTTTTTGAAATATATAATTTTGCATGTGCCTTTGCTTAATTTTGTTCTGTTATCACCAGTCAACTTTTCTCAACTATCAAGATCATTTTGAAGTTTACTTTTTTATTCTAGAGTACTAGATATCCTACCAAGTATTGTACCATGTGTAAGTTTGAAAAACTTTATCTTGTAGCATCCCACTGAACACTCAACCCCAGTTTGATAAGAAACCATTGATAAGTATTATCTGAATGCATGCTAGCTATTCATTCACTTAATTGTCATGCCATTTGGCCCACAATAGTTTCCTAAACATTGCCACTGAAATAGAATCCATCAATAAAATAAAACAAAGCTATGGGGGATTTTATCAAATACTTTGCTATTGAAATAAGTAACCTATGATGATACATTTAACACCATCAAACAAGAACATCTGCCTATCCCAGGTCCTTGGGAAGGACTCGATAGGTGAATAAAATGCCAAATTCAATCTAAACATCTGACTGTGTAACCAACCATAATAATATGTTATTGGCTGTTGTTTGGAAATAACCGGTGTCAGTAAAAACATTATAATGTTTATAGGAAAATAATGAAGCAGTGGAAGACGGGTTGATGGTTGGAAATGAAAATACAGGCTTGTCAACATTAGGAAAGGAATCTTCCAGGGTCATCCATTATCATCCTTATTATTTGTCATTGCTATGACCCCACTTTCTGTGATTGAACTTTCAACTGTGATTTGAAGAAAACAAATATTGGCTATCAAATAAAAAATGCTAATAAAATCTCACATTTGCTTTATATGGATAAGCTGAAGTTTGATGGAAACATCAGAAATTAAAATCCAGCCATTGACAAATACTGTAAGATTTTTTTAAGCATAGATATAGCAAAGGAATTTGACTTAGAGATATGTTCTACAGTAGCGATAGATCAATGGATCTGAAATGCCAAATAGCCAAACCATCAGCAGCCATCAGGATGAAGCCTGCAAGTATTTGGAATTTTACAGTCAGATAAAATCAAGCATGGACAAGTTAAAATGTGATTAATAAAGAATACATCCAAATAATTGCTAAATACAATGTTGAACAATGGAAACACCATCAAAGCCATCAATATTTGGTCCATACTTGTGATACAATACACTGTTGGAATTATTCACTAGATAAAAGCAAAGTGGACAGTTTGGACCAAAAAAAATATTGATGAGTATTCACTATGCATTACATACTGGTAGTAATATTGATATTTGCCCTGAAGAAATGGAAGCTGAGGTTTACTTCAAGTCAAACAAACTGTCAAAAAAGAAAATCATGCATTGTCTGATTATGTAAAGGACAGTTGAGAAACAAGCTGAATATACAGGAAACAAAACATGAATACCGAAATAATGTAATAAAAACCTGAACAGAATGCTGGCAAGAAAAAAGCATCACATGGTCAATTTTTACACAAGATTGAGGGGAAAGTGGATAAAGATAAAACCTGGCAAAACAATGATATGTAGGATTCTATGGCAGCAGAAAGTAATGAGCCCAGATGAATTATATCTTATGTACAGAAGGAGTTTGCTGATGAACTTTTACTTAGTTGAACCTATACTTTTGAAAGATCCTGGGAAACTGGTGAAGAAGCAGATGATTAAAGGTGGCGCTCCTCATTTCAAAAAGGGGAAAAAGCAATATCCAGAAAATCAGTGTTCAGGCAATGGTATCAATACCTAGAAAGTTCTAGAGAATAAGGTAAACATAGCGAGCACTCTAAAAACAGTTTAATAATGACTAGTAATCAGCATAGAATTGTTATGAATAAATCTTCTAAGTTGAACCTCATCCCATTTTTTAAAGTTAATTTCCTTAATATTGAGAGAATGCTATAGACATAATGTATGTGTTTGTTGTTGTTTTTCATTTGCTCAGTTGTGTCTGACTCTCCCTGACCCCATGGATCACAGCATACCAGGCCTTCCTGTCCTTCATTGTCTCCTGAAGCTCACCCAATCCACATCTACCATGCTAATGATGCTATCTAACCATCTCATCATCTTCTGACCCCTTCTCCTTTTGCCCTCAATTTTCCAAGCATCACGTTCTTTTCCAATGAGTCTTCTCTTTGCATTAGGTAAAAGTATTTGGCCTTTAGCTTTAGTATTTGTCCTCCCAATGAACAGTCAGAGTTGATTTCCTATAGTTCTGACTGGTTTGATCTCCTTGCAGTCTAAGGTACTCTCAGGAGTCTTCTTCACCATCACAATTCAAAGGCATTAATTCTTCAGTGCTCTGCCTTCCTTATTGTCCAACTCTCACAGCTATACATTACTACTGGGAAAACCATAGCCTTGACTATGTGGACCTTTGTCGGCAAGGTGATGTCTCTGCTTTTTAATATGCTGTCTAGGTTTGCCATAGCTTTCTTCCCAAGGACATGTTTTAATTTAATGGCTGCAGTCACCATCTGTAGTGATCTTGGAACCCATGAATATAAAATCTGTCACCACTTCCATTTCTTTCCCTTCTATTTGCCAGGAAGAGATGGGACCATATGTCATGATCTTAGTTTTTTAAATGTTGAGTTTCAAGCCAGCTTTTTCATTCTCCTCTTTCATCCTCATCAAGAGGCTCTTTAGCTCCTCTTCACTTTCTGCCATTAGAGTGGTACCCTTTACATATCTGAGGTTGTTGATATTTCTCCAGCAATCTTAATTCCAGCTTCATCCAGCCATTAATTCATCCATTAATTCATCCAGCCCAGCATTTTGCATGATGTGCTCTGCAGGATGACAATATACAGCCCTATCATCTTCCTTTCCCAAGTTGGAACCAATCCATTGTTCCATGTCCAGTTCGAACTGTTGCTTCTTCATCAGCATACAGGTTTCTCAGGAGAAAGGTAATACTATGGTATTCCTGTCCCTTTAAGAATTTGCCATAGTTTGTTGTGATCCACACAATCAAAGTCTTTAGCATAGTCAATGAAGCAGAAATAGATGTTTTCTGGAGCTCTCCTGTTTTTTCCATGATCCAGCAAATGTTAGCAATTGAATCTCAAGTTCCTTTGCCTCTTCAAAATCCAGTTTGTATTTCTGGTAGTTATCAGTTCACATACTGCAGAACCCTAGTTTGTAGTATTTTGAGCAAGTAACCTTGCTAGCAAATGAAATGAGTGCAATTGTATAGTAGTTGATCATTCTTTGGGATTGAACCTCTTTGGGATTGGAACATA
This sequence comes from Acrochordus granulatus, assembly GCA_032468055.1. Classification (NCBI taxonomy): domain Eukaryota; kingdom Metazoa; phylum Chordata; class Lepidosauria; order Squamata; family Acrochordidae; genus Acrochordus; species Acrochordus granulatus. The sequence continues at coordinate 26,554 of JANHZU010007380.1, read as the reverse complement.
AAGTGCCCTTTTCCAATCCATGGTCACTGTTGAGTTTCCAAAATTTCTGGCATATTGAATGCAACAGTTTAACTTTCAGAATTTTTAATTCAGCTGAAATACCATCACCTCAGCTAGCTTTGTTATTAATAATGTTTCCTAAGGCCCACTTGACTTCATACTCCATGATGACCAGACCATTATGTTTATCAGGGACATTTAAATCTTTCTTGTATAGGTCTTCTGTGTATTTTTGCCATCTCTTCTCAATTTCTTCTGCTTCTGTTATATCCCTACTATTTTTGTCCTTTTATCATGTCCATCTTTGCATAAAACATTTCCTTGATATCTCCAATTTTCTTGAAGAGCTTTCTAGTCTTTCCCAGTCTATTATTTTCCTATATTTCTTTGCATTGTTCATTTAAGAAGACCTTCTTATCTCTCCTTGCTAGTTTCTGGAAATCTGCATTCATTTGGATATATTTTTCCATTTCGCTCTTGCCTTTTGCTTTTCTTTCCTTTTTTTCTCAGCTACAGTGGAACCTTAGATTGCAAGACTAATCCATTCCAGAAGAATGCTCTTAGTCCGAAATGTTCTTAAACCGAAAAGGTTTCCCATAGGAAACAATGGAAAATTGGATGATCCATTCCACGCCCCCCAAAATATTCACAAAAAAATAATTTTCACCAGAATTTTATATTGAAACGATTGTCTCTAACATCTGAAACAAGTAACAATGATTAACACACAATATAAAGCAGAAACAGAACAAACTAACCAACACTTATGGATCTGCTATGAGGCAGGTTCTGACATTGGCTACTGCTAGGCTGGCTGCTGTCCGGAGCCCCCTGTTGGATCGGAGGATCCGCTGCCACTGCTGCACGAGGCAAAATGGCCTTTTCCCTTTTGTCTCAGCAATGCCTTTCTGGGGGGTTTTCCTGGGCGGTTTGGAAACCTGCCTCCGTGCTATGAGGGGAGAAGAGATGGACAGCAGGGGATGGTCTGGATGGTGCTAGGCGACGAGGGGATATGTGTGATTTTGTGTGTGTGCGCATGCATGCATGCACGCCCGCTTTGAGGACAGTCCCGGCTGGTGTGAGGGAGACAAGAGGGAGGAGAGGAGGGGGAGGGGGATTGCCTTGAAGGAGAATCTGGGGTCTGAGTCTCGGCAGTTCTTTTTCTTCAATGTCTTTCACTTAATTTATGCTGTTTACACAGCGAGAGAAAAGAACCATTGGCTCCATTGTGAGATTTCCCACACGAACTCATTGCACGGTGCTCATTTGTGAGTTGTCGCTTATCAACCGAAATAAATTTTATTAAAAATGTTTGCTCATCTTGTGAAATTCTTGTGCACTGAGGTGCTCGCAATCCGAGGTTCCACAGTATTTGTAAAGCCTCATCAGACAGCCACTTTCCTTTCTTGCATTTATTTTTCTTGGGGATGGTTTTAGTAACTACCTGTTTTACAGTGCTATGCACCTCCATCCATAGTTCTTCAGGCACTCTGTCTATCAGTTCTAATTACATAAATATATTCTTCACCTCCACTGTATATTCATAAAGGATATCATTGAGGTCATACTTGAATGGTCCAGTGGTTTTCTCTACTTTCTTCAACTTAAGCCTACATTTTTCAATAAGAAGCTCATGATCTGAGCCAGTCAGATCCAGGTCTTGGTTTTACTAACTGTATTGAGCTTCTCCATTTTTGAATGCAAAGAATATAATCAATCTGATTTCAGTGTTGACCATCTGATGATGTCCATGGTACAGTCACTTCTTGGGTTGTTGGAAAAGTGTATTTATTGTGTCCAGCTTGTTCACTTGACAAAATTCAGTTGGACTTTGCAATTCTTCATTTTGTATGCAAGTCCAAACTTGCCTGTTATTCTGGTTACCTTTTGATTTCCTACTTTAGCATTCCAGTCCTATGATAAAAAGGACATATTTTTTGGTATGAGTTCTAGAAGGTTTTGTAGGCTTTCATAGAATCAGTCAACTTCAGTCTTTTTGGCATCAGTGGTTGGGACATAGACTTAGATTACTGTGATGTTGAAGGGTTTGTCTTAGATTCAAACCAAAATCCTTCTCTCATTTTTGAGATTATACTGCAATACTGCTCTTCTCACTCTTTTGTTGACTATGATGGGTACTCCATTTCTTCTAAGGGATTCTTGTCAACTGACCATAGGCAGAGTGGTCATCTGAATTGCATTCATCCATTCCCATCCATTTTAGTTCACTGATTCCCAAGATGTTGATGTACAATCTTGCCATCTCATCTTTGACCACATCCAGTTGACCTTGACTCATAGATCTTACATTCCAGGTTCCTATGCAATATTGTTATTTACATCATTGAAATTTCTTTCACCTCCAGACAGATCCACAAATGAATATCCTTTCAGGTTTGGCCCAGCCACTTCATTATTTCTGGAGCTTCTTGTAATTACTTGTAACTACTCTGTTCTTCCCCAGTAGCATATTGGACACCTTTTGACCTTAGGATCTCATTTTTTGATGTCATATCTTTTAGCCTTTTGTTACTGTCCATGGGGTTTTCTTGGCAAGGTACTGTTCAGGTACTTTTTTAAAAAATAATATTTGCATCAAAACATAATGGTTCCCAGTGTTGATTATACAAAGCTTCTTGAGATTCCAAGCATCATTAGACTCAGAAGCACTGGGCAAACTGTATTTCTTTTTTTGGTTACAGGTATATGTCTTCTGAAGCCTTTCTCAAATGTATAAATAACTGTCAACTAGCTATGTACAGTATCTTTTCCATCATGGCTAATTTCCAAGGCATTCCTAAAATGATATTTTTGTCCATTTGTATTTTTATTTTCCAAAGTATAGTTGGTGATGATTAATGATGGAATTATTTACACTGCATTGTGTAAATACAATTTACATTGTGTTTCTGTTTCCTTTTTTGAGATAATAAAGATTAACCCTTCATTGGTAGAAATATTTATTGAGTTAATTTGACACCATGTTCAAGTATAAGCCCCCACCGCCATATAAGCACCAAGACATTATTAAAGATTACCCTTATAACAAATAAATATGATAAATCCTTTTTGTGCTAAGACTGCTACAGGAGAAGTATAGGAAAGTTCAATGTTTGCACTAAGACTGATGCAGGAGAAGTACAAGAAAGGCCAGAAGGAACTGCACTTTGTGTTTGTGGATTTGGAGAAAGCATATGATAGAGTGCTGAGAGAGGAGTTGTGGTACTTTAGGAAGAAGTCTGGAGTAGCGGAAAGTATGTGAAGTTGGTACAGGATATATATGAAGACAGTGTCAGCAGAAGGAATGACAGACTGGCTTAAAGTTAAGGTAGGTTTGCATCAAGGATCGGCACTCAGCTCCTTCCTGTTTGCAATGGTGATGGACAGGTTGACGGATGATGTCAGACAGGAGTCTTCATGGTCTTCAAATCTGCTGTTTGCAGATGACTCTGTAGGGAGTACACTGAGATGAACCTGGAGAAATGGAGATACACACTGGAAAGAAGGGGAATGAAAGTCAGTAGGAGCAAGACAGAGTACACGTGCATAAATGAAAAGACAATGGTAGAAGGATGCAGTTGCATGGGGTAGAGGTAGTAAAGGTGATGACTTTAAAATACCTAAGGTTGACTGTCCAAATTAATGGGAAATGTGACAAAGAAGTGAAGAAGAAAGTGCATGCAGGATGGAGTGGATGGAGAAGAGTGTCAGGAGAAAGATATCTGCAAGAATGAAAGGAAGATCTTCAAGACGGTGGTGAGATCAGCAATGCTGACAGCCTGGAGGAAGTGGCCCTGACCAAAAGACAAGAGGTGGAGCTAGAGGTGGCAAAATTAAAGATGATGCAATTTTCATTAGGTGTGACAAAGTTGGACAAGATTCGAAATGAGTATATTAGAGGGACAGCACAGGTAGGAAGGTTTGGCAACAAAGTGAGAGAAGCAAGACTTAGATGGTTTGGGTATGTGTGACTGAAGGATGAAAAGTATATTAGGAAGAAATTGTTGAGGATGGAGCAACCTGGAAGAAGGAGAAGAGGAAGGCCCAGGAGGAGGAACATGGATGCTGTGAGAGAGGATATGCAGGAGGTCGGTGTGACTGAGGATGCTGAAGACTGAGGAAGATGGAAATAGTAGATTCACTGTGGCGACCCCTGATGGGAGCAGCCAAAAGAAGAAGAAGAAATATAATGTGTCTCCACAGAGACTGTGTTCCAGTATCATTGCATAGAAGTCATAGATAATAGGGAAGAATCAAATGTACAATATTTCTATTAACATACATATAATATAATGATCTCATTTAACATAATCACAGAGGTTTCACAAATGTAAGAAAGAATGGAAGTGAGTTGTGACTTACTACTGCAACAATCCTCTAAAGCTTGCTCCTGTCTGAGCCAGCCACAATCATTACATTTTATTGTTACACAAGTAGGTCAGACACAATAGTTAATGAGATTTTTGTATTTACAACCCCAATCCTTGATTGGTACTGGTAAAATTAATACATTAATAAATCTGAAAAGGAAGAAAAAGATTTCTATATATAGCTACTTCACCCAACACTCAATACATAGCACCATAATCTATCAAACTATCTGGGTGCACAGAAGATATTAAGCTACAAATAAATTATCTTAGAACCTTATAGTACTATTTTAGTGGTGATACCCACAGCTAACTTTAAAAAAACACTTTGTTTTGAAATAAGCATCTTTTTTTTTGGTAGGACAGAACATTATTTCTTTCTTTCTTTCTTCCTACCTATCTCTCTCTGTGTGCGTATATATGTGTATGAACAATTGAAACTGTAATTTATTTTTTGTACTTTCAAGTCATTTTTTATTCCTGGCAACTACCTGGACTAATTCCTGCAGTTTTCTTGGCAACATTTTGTGGTTTGCCTTTTTTTTTTTCTATAGTTGAAACATAACCCAAAATCACCCAGCTGGCTTTGTGCCTGAAGATTTTGGTTTCCTACCTGGCCACACCAAACTACAACTATACTTGATCCATAACTATAAACTCTTTTTAAAAATCAGAAAAACATTATAGCATGGAGTAGTGAACATCTCCATTTCCAGGCTTTCCTTTAGTGTCTAAACTTTTTTCTCTAAAACATAATGTAAGTTGCATTACTACCTCCTCTTTCAACATCCAAAGAAGCTGTATACATTCCTAGGCTTGGCCATTTGTTGGGTTATTCTAAACTGTATGTAGGAAAAGACAATCATGGGATGCCCATGTTCCTGTTAACTGTTTAGTTTCCAGACACTATATATATTTAAATAATATCCATTATTTTTAAAAGAACTGGCCACTGTTTTTATATTTACTGCATTTTATTCAGAGCTGGATATAAATTCCAAATCAAGCAAGCCCATTCAGAAAAGAAGATAGTTCCCTGGCTTATATTTATTGTGAGAAAGCTTTATGTAGTGAAGAAAACTATTTTCCTTTCCGTTAGCAGAGCTATCTCATTATCAAACTGTTATCCATGAATAATGGAAGTGTTTTTAATAGATACTGTAGACATTATCTAACACTTTTATTTAGAAGGGAACAGAAGTAAAAATCCTCTAAAAGATCATTTTAAACTTCAAATAATATTTTTGTGTCAGATAATATTTGCTCTTTCCTTAATGGTAAAAAAAATTCAATATTGTGAATGTTCCTTTTCTAAACTGAATGGAGATATAATTCATTCTCCATTGGTGTTTTCACCAACAATTATTTTGGCACATTAGCATGAATACGGAAGAAATTAATTCAGTTTACATTTTAATGTGAAGGCACTTAATTTATGCTTCTTGAACCAATATGCAATAATCAAAATAGGTTTATACTTCAATTTTACCATTTTTTCCCAATATTGTGAGCAGGACTCAAAAATGTATTAAAATTCATACATTACAGAAAATAACTCACAAGAAAGTTACAAAGCTTAGAAGAAAATTATTCCAGAGATGATTCTGTTAGAAAAAAATAGTCTATAAAATTAATATAATGGGAGAAATATCAGCTGTGATATGAAAATAGAAACATATAACTCTTCTGATTCCAACCAATATACTTTGATCTGAAAGCTGACATCTTATAAACCCTATTCAGATAGACTAGTCACATAGGTTTACTTGCAAGAGAAGAATTATCAGACTCCTACAATGAGCACAACCTGTGCAAAGCAAAAACAAACATAGTAGGATTCTATACAATGAAGAATCCTGTGCAATTAAGATTCATAATTCTGTTAAAATACATGTATTTCCACACCTCATCATATGGAAGTGTCTGCTCTGCAGGCAATGTTTTCGGTAACTGGACATCAGAAGATACAATATGAAACTTGTAAAGAAAACAATATTAAAATTGTTTTTAATATTCCTAATATACTTTTCATCCTTCAGTCACACATACCCAAATGTTTTTATATCTTTTAGATGAAGATTGTTCTAATCATTGCTTGAGAAGAGAAATAATCAAGCCTTACTTCAGGAATTCCTTTAGGTATTTGATTGACTTCAGTGGGAAACAACATGCTGGCCAGTCCATCTTCTGATCCAATATTGTTTCTTTAATACAGGAAAAGCACTTCAGTTTTGTTATACTACATTATTTCTTACTTCAGAATTTATATTCTGAATTATGGATGCTTGAATGCTTAAATTAGGGTTCTACAATCAGACAGCAATAACCCAGAAATCTCTCTACTGTACCTACTTAATGTCTTAACATATGTCAAAATCTTGTGTAATTGCCAAGAAATTTCATTATTTCCATTGGAAGTTTCTTGAGGCTTTCAATGCCAATGAAATGCCAATGAAAATTTTTGCCATTGCAAAAATTCAATGGCAATGCTTAAATCTCACACAGTTTAGTAATCTTATTCAATAATTTGTGAGATATCCCGCACTGAAAAACTATCACCACTATCTCATTCATTCTTATCATCTGTGACATTGTCCAGGCTGATATATTATAACCTACTGCATAACAACAAAATGTGTTGGTTCTGAAGAAATGGGTTAAAATGCATACAAATAAACTGCTCATTGATATTTAAAGGATGAATTAGATTGCATTGCTAATTCATTGTTGTACATGAATTACTTCTTGTGAGAATGGCAGCTATACAAATTTGATACATAAATAAATAATAAAATAATAAATAAATAACATTCCTTTGCATAAAATCCAGGAGATATCTCATTTAGTGATATTGCTTTTGATGAGACATCTGCAGGATTGCACT
>JANHZU010007380.1:0-19200 GCA_032468055.1 Acrochordus granulatus | reverse complement strand
CCTTCATAGAATCAGTCAACTTCAGCCTCTTCCGCATCAGTGGTTGGGGAATAGACATGGATTATTGTGATGTTGAATAGTTTGCCTTGGATTTGAACCAAGATCATTCTGTCAGTTTGGAGATTGTATCCCAGAACTGCTTTTCTCACTCTTTTATTGACTATGACGGCTACTCCATTTCTTCTAATGGATTCTTATCCACAGTATATATAGTGATCACAGTATATACAGTAATCATCTGAATTAAATGTGCACATTCCTGTCCATTTTAGTTCACTGATTCCCAAGATGCCAATGTTCAATCTTGCCATCTCATGTTTGACCACATCCAGTTTACCTTGATCAAGATTCCAGATTCCTATGTAATATTGTTCTTTATAGCATCGGTCTTTTCTTTTACCTCCAGACACATCCAAATGTGTCTTTTCAGTTTTGGCCTAGCCATTTAATTTTTTCTGGAGTTATTTATAACTCTTTCCTATCTGAGTGGCTCATTTTTTGACATCCTATCTTTTAACCTTTTGCTACTGTCATTGGGATTTTCTTAGCAAGGATAGTGGAGTAAGTTGCCATTTCCTTCTCCAATGGAGTCCTGTAACCAATTTTTCACCAGATGTCCAGGTATCCCAACATTGTCCTTGTTAACCCAGGCAGTGACCAAGCTAATATGGTTTTCTGGATTTCTGTATCTCATATTTTTTATGGGAGGGAGGAAGACACTCTTTGTCTGGCTCCTCTGATGAGATCTGTCCTGTAGGGTTGAAACTTGTGCATAGTTCTCATCTTCTTTGGAGCACACAAGCTCCCCAACCACAGCAAGATGATGCCTCACAGGAGGGTCCATCAGCTTTGCTACTGTTGTAAACAGAATGCTATTCTAGGTTGGACCCTCAGCCAGCTTCATCATGATCCATTTGATGTGTATAATGAGGGAGAAGAGTATTAGTGGAGATAATAATGGATGCTACCTAGATTCAGTTGTCACTTTGCACTTACAGGAGTGAAGGCAAGCATGAGATTTCTGCAACTGCTAATTAGAAAAATACACCACAGTGTATGGCTTAGATTCTACTGGCAGCTAAACCTCTTCCCCCCAGTGTTCCAAAGTATTTTTTGAATTGTTTGCTGTCAGCAAAACAAGCCAGCTACCTGTGATTCAACAGACAACAAAGCCCAGCAGCAAGATTTCAGTCAGATGATGTCACCCAGGTAAAATTGTACTGACAAGCTTTTAATTAAAGTTTTCCCACACATCTTTTGCGGCTGGTCCCCAAGAGCTATTATTCATTATGTGCCGATTGTCAGCCAATTGTGGGTTGGGAGGGAAATGTTTTATTTCCAAAGCCCTTGCTGACAGCTACAGGACATTTTGTTATGCAATGTTTACTTTTTCTCCCTTCTTTTCCTACAAGGGTTTTAAAAAAAAAACAAGCTGAAGGGAAAATAAGCAGGTAGTTGTGTTTCTTTTAAGTGGAAATCATAATAAAATGCATCTGTGAGTGGAAACTGGGAAGGAAGGATGTGTACAAACCAAGGTCTTATGGGGAATGGTGTCTGCTGTCTCTTGTGAACAGCAATCCATGTAAGTGCATCTCTTAAGGCCCCAACCCTTCTTTGGGAAAAGGCAGGTCTTAACAAAGGCATTTTAGAAGACAGAAAAAACTGAAGATATTTTAAAGGGGGGGGAGGTTAGTCATCTAAAACACCTTTTTCCATTTTTAAAATGACCTACAACACCACTTCAAAAATTGCCAAGATAAGCACAAGTAGGTAAAATACAGTCCATTGAATGCAAGTTTACAATCAGGCATCCCTTTGAAATCTATGAAGCTGAAGATGATTTATATTTAGAGAAAAGGAAAACTCATAGAAGATTATTCACATTTAGAGAAAACTCAACAATCAACAAGTGGGCAATAGCCATTACATCAAGGTCAAATACAAGCAACACCATGTTTCAGGGTTGTGGGCACAGAAGATAGGTATGTCCAAACATGCCAAAGCCTTGAGATAATGGAGTGGACTGGAGAGGTACAAGGGTTAAAATAGTTAGAAGCCCCATAAGTAGAAATTTCCTCTGCACTCAAATGAAATTCATTTCATTGGAATCATTTCCCACAAGCAACTAAAAGCAATCAGATTCAGAGAAATGTAATGATGCGTACACTAGCTCCATTCAGTAGCTCTGTGTTTGAGCTGAAATGAAGACAAATGAAAGTTCTGTGCCTGTTCATGGGCCAGCTGAGATGCTATGTAGACTGTTTCTTCTTTCAAACAGGTGATGTAGGATATAAGTTCGATCCTTTTCTATTGATTTTCTCTAATCTCTATCCATTTGTCTCTTGGTATGTAAGATATTTTTTACAGCTGCTAACCTTGCTGGCAGAAGGTTTTGGGATTTGTAATTCCAATACATTTAGAGAACATTTAGTTCAGAAAAGCTGGAATCTTGGTGGAAAACTTTCCATGATCATGTCAGACTTCAGGTGAGCGATAGAAGAAAGAATATTGGGGGGGTTGTTTTCTTTGGGAAAATTTGTTTTCATCAAAAGTATATCAAGCAAAATATCTGGCATTTACACAATCTTTCATACTGTTGAAAGTATTTTTCATGAATTCTCCTAGGAAGACTTACTTGGAGATATGACAATATCTTCCCCGTATTGTGGATAGGATGAAACCAAGAAAGAGTAGTTTGCAGTAAAAACATTGCTAAACACAAACAAACAAAAACCCAGGATCATACACTACTTATCTGCCATCAACTTCTGGGACTTTAGCACTCAGAAGATTTAGTTTTTCAAATGGGAGAGATCTTTTTAAAAGCAAGTCTGACCCAGTCACTCAGAGCTTTTAGGAGTGAGCAACCATAATAAAAAATAAAAATACTTTGGAGCTCTTATGTAAATGGATCTTCCTAACAGCAACAAATGAAAGTGTTAGTTCTGGCTATCTTCTGAAAGATGATCTTAAAAGCCAAGAGCTTTATTACATCCTAGTTCATTTTACTACTCATAATTAAAGTCTAACAAATATATGCTCCATATAACTATTGTAACTCTTATATGCCCTTTAAGTCTTTAAAACTCTCTGGTATTTGCTTCTAGTATATAGATAATTATGTATTAAAGAAGAAATTGTAATGGTCAGTGAAATGCTTTATTATTGCAAAATCAAATGTAAGTACTTTGTTTCATTGGAGAACTGCCATAATCTTGTGACAGTTATACCGTAAGTTATGGGCTGGGAGACAGATCAGTGCATTAGATTAATTCCTTGCCTTTTAAATCTATTAATCTACCACCTTTGGGACAAGTTTTTAAATCTACTCCAGACTGATGTGACTGAAAATCATTCCTGCCCGACAGTTTTAAAAGATCAGAAATGAAATGTGTTAAGGCCGTCTCTTGGTTGATCCTGAACAGAAAGAAATGTATCAAAATAGCACCAGTACAAAAGCTATTTTCATATTTCCATCTCTGAAAAATAGAGAACCATATTCTCAGAATATTTTTCTTCCAGGCTGAAGTGTACCATTAATACTAAAATTGAAGTATACTTAGACTTGAGGTACAGACCAAGTCTATTCAAAAATTATTCATAGGTTGAAATATTGGACAGAGAAATTATCCTTCTGTGGCATAGATATTTTTCAAAAGTTTACTTAATTAGGCCCAAAAATTCCCTTTCTAAGGTTCTCTATCAAAATGAACAAGATCAGCGTGGGAACATAGGCTTTTTTCTTGCTAGGCTAAAAGGCCAGAGATCTTGCATTGTTGCTTTGCAGATTAAAATAGGGCCATACATATGTAAAAAAAAAGATAGCTTGGATTGTGTGGTTGTGTTCACCATCTTGACATTTTTTTAGTCCCACCACCACCACCATGGGTGCCCCTGGAGCTGTGTGAATTCTGTTTGCATGAAGATAGGCTGAAAGAACAGGATCTTCTATTCACAGAACACAGAGATCCAGCAGAGACTTTCTGTTCAAGAGAGGAAACATTTACAGATTTCCCCTCTTTCTCTTTAGCTCACAAAAGCCCTTTTTCTAAATCAAGGAGATGAAAGAGGAATCACAACAATCTCCATCTTTCTCCTTTTATGCTAATGAAATATGATTTGCTTGTGATACATGTTTTAATCCAATCAATGTAAATCTAGTGTCAAGAAAATCTGAATTCTGCACCCAATATATATTGAATATTTTTTCCAGCTATTTTATTTGGTATACTTTATTCTAATTTCTCATTGTTGCATGAAATCTACTTGATTTTGTTTGCTGATGAAAGGGGTAAAGCTACAACCCAGTGCTCAACCACTACAGCTTTTATTTTGGTAGTTCTTTGGTGTCTGGATTATTCACTTCTGGCACACTTTTCAAAACATAATTATAGGTAAACATTTTTTTGCAGCCAAACATTTTTTAAAAAAACTTTGGCCTCGTTGAGCCATTGTGGAATAGTTCTTAAGGTGTTTGGATGAGGAACAAGAAGAGCAAATTCAAATTTCAGCCACTGGAATACATCCAGTGACTTTGGGCAACTTTCACTCTTTCATCCAACCTACTTCATAGGGTTCCTGCTGGGAGTAGAAATTGACGGGGGGAATGATATGTGCACTATATGAGCTATCAGAGGAAGAGTAGGACATTGTTTGAATGAATGAATGATTGGATGTGAGGAACATAATACTGTTCCAAACAAAACAAATATCCTGATACGTGTTGTTTTTAAGAGCTTTTTTATTTTTGTTTGTTTAAGGGCCAAATTGGTGTTTTCAACTCTGCAGGCTTAAAGTACACATTTCATTATTTAAAACCTCCAATTTTTTTTAAAGGTGAACCACCACCTTCAAGAATGCTTTGGGGTTAAATAACAAGTTAGTTTTTTGGAGAGTGTCTTTGTGTAAGTGTTGATTCTTGGTTACTGCCAGAAGCCCTTGCAGTTTTCTTGGCAAGATTTTGGGAGTGGTTTGCTATTACCTCTTTCCTAAGACTGAAAGAGAGTGACTGGCCAAAGGTCATTCAGCTGGCTTTGTGTCCCAGGTGGGATTAGAATTCATGGTCTCCCAGTTTCTAGTTTCCTGTCTTAATCACTGCACCAAACTGTCTGTCTTTCTCAGGTTGTATACTGATGCCATAGAGACTAGTAAATTTGTTTATCAAGGAAAAATAGTAACAAAAAAGTTCTCAAGATAAAATCTGCATCTAATGTCATATTTTATATTTTTTCCTGAATTCCTGAAGAATCATGAGATAGAAAAAGAAAGCTTTTCAGTCAAAAAATAACCTCTATAATCATGACTTCAGTCCTGTCCATAATAGGGATTTTTACAATCTTTTTATTTCATGTGAGATGAGATAGCCTATAGGACAATACTTCCATTTATGTTTACATGGAACCAAGTGCCATTACAGTTACTAATACTTTATTGTGGCAAGGTTTACATAAATACTGTAGTAGTCTTTTCCCCATGAATTTGAATGATCCCACCAAGCTTCCTTAGGAGTAGCCCTATTGAATGCAATAAATACAAATCATTAAGTCCCATCATTCTTTCTACTCTTTCAGGCCAGGCAGTATTTAAATGGCCTCATGCCACAACTGCCTCCTCTTCTTCTTCTTCCGCCTCCTTTCCACAGTAAGCCTTTTTTTCTGTGTTTGTAATCTAGGCTCCTCTTTGTGCTTCCTCCAGCTTCTATCAGTCAAATTTCCCCTTAGAAAATGAGGGTACATTCAGATACAAACAAAAGCAGCATTAATTAGTGTTTCTGAATGTCATATTTTAATTAAATCTTTCTTACTTCAGGGAACAATAGCAGCCTTCCTTTAATAGGATTTTCCAGATGTTGTTGCTAAGGCTAAGCATAAAAGGAAGACATCTGGACATTAAAGTGTAAACATATTGTGAAGATCTGAGAGAAGACAAACTCTAGTTTAATGTTATCACCGTAATTTCAAGATAGTATTTTTTTTAAATGTATAAACCAGCAATTGTCATCTAATATTAAATAAGATTTGATAATATCCATTATTCCAGTTTCCTTTCTTTCTTCTACTTTAAACCATAAAATATATAGCTAAAGTATTGGTCTCCAGAACGGTCATCTGTATTATATAGGTTTCTTCTGAGAATATACCTTTTTATGTGCTTTAGATGTGTTGAGATTACCAATTCCAGAATGCCAGTTAGTGGGGCTGCATCTCTCCCTGATATTCTTTGTCATCTAAGCTTTGAGGCAAAAATCTGAAGAGAAGAGCCTGCTCTACAACTCTTCCCCATCTTGATAGGACCATGGTGATTTAAAGTTCTAAGTATAGGCACATGTTCCCCAGGTATGAACAATGGAGAACAGGACCAGTAAGGATGGAGCCAACTAATACACCACCCCCATTCTTCCACTCACATGAGAGTCTCATGAGAAATCAATTATGATTACTGAAAAAAAAATCTTTCTTGATCCCCCCAATTGTTAGTACATTTTTATTTTATAATAACACAAAATCAAGCAATTATATAGGATTGGGAGAAAGCTTTTTGGCCATCAGGAAATAAAAATAAAGAATCTGGGTGCTGAACATGAGTCAACAGTGAGATATTCCCACAGACAAAACACTGCAGTTCTTGGCTGTTTCAGTAGAAGTATATAGTGTCAAGATCAAACGAAATTATCTTTCTGCATTGGTCAGTTTGAATCTAGTCCTGGGCATCATATTTAAGGAATGATATCAGCAGGCTGGGGCATGTTCAGAGGAGATTAACCAAGATGATAAGAGACCTCAGAGGAAAAACTTGCAAGGAATGTTGGAAGTGTTGGGTATGTTTCATAAGACTTCATGGAGACATACAGCTATTTCAAGTATCTGAAGGGCTGTCAGGCAGAAAATAGGACACAATTGTTGACAGTTGTTCTGGAAGATTAGAAGATAAACAATGGAATTACTGAGAAATACAGAGAAATGGATTTGTATTGGACATGGAGATAATGTTCATACAGTAGGAGCTGTTCAACAATGGAACATTCATGCAAGGTAAGTATTTAAACACAGACAAATGGCTTTCTGGGTAAAATCCAGATTAGGAACACAGATTATTGCCATAGCCTAAGGCATATTTTTGTTTTGTCTTGCTCAGGATTGGCTACCATGGTTAATAGAGAGGCCCATGCCTTCAAATAAGAGGAGAGATACCAAGGAAGTAGGAGGAGAGATACCAGGGAATATACCTGGAATGATGGTCTCCCGTTGTGAAAGTTATGTGGGAATGACCTTGGGAGACTGAACCTAGAGAGACTGCCTAGGAAATAATCAGATAAGAGATAGCATAGTCTGCAGCTGGATAGTAGACAGGGCAAGGGTTCAGAAGACCCCCTTCATAATTTCTCAGGGTAAAAAGGAGGTAGATGAGAATTGTATGGATTTCAGATTTGCAAGACTCTATAAATGTAGCCTTACGGTAAAGTAGAATTAACTCATATGGTCATGTTTCTTATCTGGTCTCTCTGGTAAAGCTGACGTATTGAGCTGTAGCTTTTCCAAGATTAATGCCAATCACAAGATGCCACCCCACAACTGCAGATAAACTCCAATGGGAATTATTGTCATCATTATAGCTTTCAATCAAGTATGGTAAATAATAGTAGAGAGCTGTGGAAGGATTGTCTGTTTCCTGAGCTGCACAGGTGGGTTAAATCCTTCTTGCTGTATAAAAAGCATTTGATAGATTTGGCATATATTATTTATTATGATAATGTTTTATAACATGTTTGTAAATGTTCTGCAGTGTAAGTAATTATTATTAACATGAGATATCACAGCAGGTCTCTGCTATTAAACTTACATCTATTTTCTGTGGATGAAATTACAGGGTGTGCCTATTAGCAGTATGCAAATGAATGCCATTCTTTAGGCAAAATTCAACAAGGAATTTTGTTGAATTTTGAATGTTGCCATTCCCCAATACCCATTCTTTGTTTCTCTCCTGTAAACACAGAGGAAGGAACTTCCATATCTAGTCATTATGCCAGCTGATCGCGATATTTTGAGTTTTGCAAAATCCTCACTTGGAATTGTGCAACCAATTTTGAATTTGGCTTGTTTCAGCTGTGATGCATATGGAAAGTTTAGTTTCCTTGATGGAATGTGATTGTGGGTATTGTCTTAATTTAGCCTATCTCTTGAACATTTACCTACTCCAGCATTCCAGCGCTACACTAGATTGCCCTTCCGAACCATTTAGGTACCAGACCATTAAAAAAAGGCAAAATACAGGGAGAAGAAGTCCAAAAACTCATCCAGTTTCCCAGAATTCACCATTTTCCTGTCACACACGCATCAGTAGCAGGAAAAGGGGGAAGAATGGCATACCTGAACTGCAGTTTAAAGAATTTCAGTCTTGTATATGACACCCTGCAAACTTCCCCCGTCTGTTCCATTTGCCCTCTTGGCAGCACCTGATATGTATTTATGAGGGCTGCAAGTCAAAGGCACAATGCTTCAGTGGTTAAACTCTTATCTGAGTGGGGAATTTCAGCCTGTAATCATGGGGGTAGCAGCATTGTGGAAGAGACCATCTGGTGGCTTGGGGTAAAGTGACATCAATATGGGCATGACACATAATGTATTAATTGCACACTGACTTGGGAATTCTGGGAGTTGAAGTCCAACCATGTTAAAGTTAACAAGGTTGAGAACCACTGTTCTATGCTGCCAATTACACACACACACATAACCAGCTTCTGATATAAACTCAAGGTATTTATTGCAGTAATGAAATTTTAATTGCAGTAATATGAACAAGTTGCAAATTGCAAACTGTCTGCTTATAGAATGAAAACACAAACGTTTATTTTTCAGATAATCCAGAGAGACAAAAAAAAACTTGTCAGAAATTATCTTGGGCAAGTTCCAGTCCACAGTTTAACTGGGGAATCTAAGGGACATACAGATAGGATTGTAGACAGGCAATGGAGTGGAACTTGAATTCCTACAAAAAGTCATTCCTTTCTAAAGTTCCAGCTTGATTTATTGACTGAGTCACACTACTCTCTTTCAAGTAGATGGTTTGACTTGCTTTGCTTTTTTTCTTCATAATTTATAACATGGTGCCAGTTTGGGACTCTAGCTCAGGCTCTGGGTCAGTTGACTCATCCTATACCTGTATCTCCAAGTACATTCTTTGCAGCTAATTCCCATGATGAGGCTTAGACTGGTAAAGCTGCTCGGTTTCTGAATGTGAAGACTTGGGCTGATCTCAGTAAGCATACAGGAAGTGTGGCCTTGAAAAAACACTGGATAGGGTGGCACTTTCCATAAGAAAGTTGGTTCATTCATGATCTGGGAGTTCTTATGTTACTGTTTAAACAGCAGGTGGAGACCAAGCTTTGGTGATATGCCAGTTAAAACCACACCTACATCAGGTGCCAAACTTTCATATACAGTATACATAGGGGAAATGTAACTGAAATAAAAATACTGTAACAGTACAATAAAAACAAATATGCATAATATATAACTATACATAATAGTGTTTAAATAAAACAAAAAGAAGATCCATATAATATTAATAAAAAGTAAATGTAACATTTTAATTTAGTATTAAATCTAGACCACAATGAAACATATTGCTCCATCTTCTCATTTTTACAATTTTAGAATTTTGATAAAGTACATATCACATCTTTAACATCAAGAAAGTAATTTTTTTTTATTTGTGTAGGTGATTCTGATTACTGAACCCTAGGATGACTTGGAGCCAAAAACTTGTGCTTTGGACAACACTTAGTTAGATTTTTGTAAGACGCTCTATATACAACAACCTTTGGAGACAAGTCAAAAATGAAGCTGATCCAAAATGCAGAAGCTAGACTGTTGACTGGAGATTCTCATCATAACAGAGTTTACATAACTGAGTAATGCACTATGAAAGTCACTGCATTGGTTATTGTAGACTTCTGACCTGCAAAGCCCTATGCTGTATCAGGTCAGGCTATATCAGTGTTCACTTTGCCAAATGTTGAATTTAATTATCTAATAAGAACATAATAAGAAGTCAGCTTAAAATCTCTAGTCTGTGAGATATGGGGACATGGACCAAATGACAGACCTTCTGCATTGTGCCTATTATACTGTATACTTAATTATAATTAATTAATATATAATTATATAATTAATTATAATTATACACAATTGTATACTTTGGTACTTCTTTTCACCAAAGATTTGAGTGGTCCCTTTCCAACTATATGTTAAAATAACTATTCCACCATGCTTTTAACCAGGATTGAATGTTTCTGAATGGCATCTGGAGGATTCTCTGGAGGATTTCTCTTCACTGTATGTCATTCTTTTTGTTTTTATTCTGTGTTTTTACTCTGTTGTACACCAATCAGAATCCAAGCTTTGGGTCAGGTTACAAAACTGTGAAATAAATAAAGTCTGAATTTCCTGAAATGGTTATTCATTTGTGGTTCAGGATTCACCCACTTCTGATGAAGCTCTGTGACATTGAGAGGTCATCACAAAAATATTGGATTAAAAAGACAACAAAAGCATTCATTTCTAAAACATTGGTTTGCTATTTACTATTATTATTGTTGTCATAATCATCAATTTATTTTTATTTATTTATTAAATGTATTTGCCATCCATCTCATAATAAGCAACTCTGGGTGGCAAATAAATCAGTAGTGATATTACTTCTGAATTCTGAAATACTGACTTTAAAAATACTATCTCCGGTGATTTTTCAGCTCAGAAAATAAAATTAAACCCAGGAGCATTCTCAATATCTTACTGGTAAAATACAACAAAGGCGAACCTCTTCATGAGAATTTATATTTGAGTAGGACTGATCTAGAGTAGAGAATTTTAAACATTTTCAAGACATAGAACTGTTCATTGATAACAATGATGATGATGTTCTTGCTGTTTTGAACCCCTGATCAAGAGGCGAAGTTTGAATGAAAGAAAATTGACTGCATTTTCCCCCCATAGAACCACATCAAGTTCTTTGTTACTTCTTTTGTAAAAGAGATCCCTTGTGTTGAAAAACCCTGACCAAAAAGGATGACAGGAAGTGTTGCTTGAAGTGATGGTTCCATGTTGTTTTCTCCTTCTATATTTCATGAGGCCATAATTAGATATACATCAACAAGTTACAGAGAGCAGAAAAGAATGAACAGAACACAGTGATGCCAGTTTCTTGTGTGCATGGCAACCTATTAGTTTTGTCATTCATTGATTGATCTGGCCAGTCATGGTGCCATTTACCAAAAATTATGTTCTAGGCAGCAATAAAAACAAAGTTGAAGACACTTCTTTCAACAATTATCTCTAGTTCTCATCCATATAGATTGTTATAATTCAGAATAGTTCATTATAAGTTGAGATACTAAGCAGGGCTCTCCATTTTCACCATTATTGCTAGTTACATGGAGCCCCTGTCTCCCCAAATAATAAAAAAAATCAATGTATTAGAAAAAGGAAGATTAATGAGAGGAGATCTAATCAGTCGTCTGAAAATAATGTAGCCTTATTGATCTCAATTCTACTGGATTAAGCAATTCAGAGTTTAAGGTGGAGTGGGGATTTGCTTCCCAGAGGCCTTCTTGTTTGCATTTCCTCCCCTTCAAACCAAAACTAACCAGCAAAAAGCAGTATCAGGTTACCACACTTTGACTATTTTATCATAACTTTTGTGGGTCTAAACTAAGGAATGGAAGGATCACATGTGGGGAATTAGAGGGCTGCATAGGAGGTATGGGCTATAGTAGCTCATATTGTAATCTTTTGTAGAGAGACAGGGGAGCAAGCAGTAGCCTGTTTTCAACTGGATTCAGTTCTGACTGTATGAGGAGACTCAATTATAATAGCAAGTGAAGGATGTTCATGTTGTTCCACTTGAAATTAAATTATTCTTGCCTTTACCTTTCATTAATTTAGGTTAATTACTGGAAAATGCCACCTTAGGAAAAGGCTAGAAGTTGAACAAAATTTTCATCCCTGTTATCTGAGAAGTCTGCACATCTTGCTAAGTGATAATGGAACTAATTGGTTTTTGATTTAGCATGATGTGTGTGCCACCAATTATGGCTTAACATGATGCATAAACTACATACACATATAACCTTTCTAATGACCTTCAATGATACTTTAAATTGTGCCATTAGCATAGAATCAAAGCTAATGCATGTGCTAGGTTCCAGCAAATAATGAATTCAGGCAAAGCAAAATCATAAATTGATATTCATTTTAAAATACATTGTAATGGTATTAATATTTATTATGTGGTTCATATTCTCCTTTTAGTAAAATAAATCTGAAAGCAGTTTAGATTAAAAATAAACAGCAGATTGCCTTGAGTATTCAAAAACTGAGTTATTTTTATATAAAACTGCTCCTTATGTTCTTGTGCTAAAAAGGCTTTTTTTCCCCTTGTAGATTTTTCACAGTAAATGCTCTAAAAGTAAATACAGATTTTTTTTTCCCGTTTATAGCAAGATGGGTGCACATATGCCATTATGCTATGCCAAAAAACATTTTTTAAACAGAGATTCAGTTTCTCTTATTTGTGCTTTCTTAAAGGTACATATGGGATGCAGAGATTTTAGCACTGACATGCTTTTGGAAACTATGGGTTGCTCATGGTCTCATTCTAGTACTGTAATGTCTACAAGTGAATATATCTGCTGGTTGAAATTTTCCTCCTCCAAAACAACTTTGTTTTTATGTCAGGAAAAAGCGTTAACAGAAAACAGAGTATGAGCGTAGACCTACTGTAGGACTAATCATTTGTCACTTGATTTATTTTAAAATCTCATCTTCAGACTTAAGGAATGGCAAGGAACAGGGAGAGAACAGGAACCTTGCTGCCAGTTTTCAACTCTTCTACCATTTGATCCTTATCTAAAGCATGTCCTACTCTGCTTTTCCAAATGAGGGCACCAATTTGCTTTTTGGCTTTTAAACAGGGAATATGCTGAGCAATTAAAGACATAGAATCTGCATGGAAATAAAGGGCACAGGACTCAATGGTGGGAAGACAGTTGAACTAAACTGATATTTGCTAAGAACTGCATAAACTATTCTGGGCTGTAATAGAGACCAACCATTTGCAGAAAGTGACCAGATACAGCTGCAGTTGCAGCAGCTCTCATATTTTTACTAAAGCATTTTAAAATACATTTTAAGAACACCTGAGATGTATAATATACATGATTGTCCAGTCTTCTTTTCCTTCTCTTTCTTCTAGAAAAGTAGATAGGAAAATTGATGATTGTATCAACATGATTAAACATTTTTCTTTCAGCCTACAGGTAGTGCCTTCAAATTGCGGTGCTGGAGAAGACTCTTGAGACTCCCTTGGACTGCAAGGAGATCAGACCAATCAGTCCTTAAGGAAATCAGCTCTGATTGTTCACTGGATGGACAGATACTGAAGCTGAGGCTCAAATGCTTTGGCTATCTAATGCGAAGAGAGGGCTCATTGGAAAAGATCATGATGTTGAGAAAGACTGAAGGCAAAAGGAGAAGGGGATAGCAGAGGATGAGATGGTTGGATAGCATCACTGGCGCAGTCAGCATGGATTTGAGTGGACTCCAGGAGGCAGTGCAGGATAAGGAGGCTTGGTGTGCTGTAGTCCATGGGATCATAAAGAGTCAGACATAACTTAGTGACTGAACAACAAAAGTGCTCACTTACAACCTTATTTGGGACCAGAACTTCTCTCATAAGCAATGGAGTTGTTGAGTGAGTCATGCCTGATTTTACTATCTTTTTTGCTGCAGTTGTTAAGTGAATCTGGCTTCCCCCATTGATTTTGCTTGTTGGAAGCCCTCTGGGAAGGTTACAAATGGCAATCACATGACCTTGTGATGCTGCAAGTATGACCATGAGGATGCTTTGATGGTTGTAAGTGAGAGGACCAGTTGTAAGTCATTTTTCTCAGCATTGTTGTAACTTCAATCTGTTGCTGAAGGAATGGTTGTAAGTCTATGACTACCTTTATTGAATAAGGATATATCATTGCCCCTGTGTGTGATTTGATTTAAATTGGTTCCATTCATTGAGGGAGAAAATTGAATAATAGAAATTCTAGGACTGGCTGGAATGGGAATGACAAAACCAGTATATAAATGCACAATGGATCTCCATGGTAGAGGACATGAGGGCAAGGATGAAGAGTACAGATAAACTCCAGAACTTGCCCCCACTAGCTGTGTTTAAATCATCTCAATGGCATTCGCTCCACAGATTCAGCATAGAAAAGCTGGTCATTTATGGGTGTGCTGGTGTGTATAAAATTGTTTTGTGTGTTGACTGGCTGTGTGAGAGGGAAATAATTCCTCTCCCTATCTATTTTACACTATGACATGCTATAAGATTGATTCTGATAGCTTACATTGGCTGAGTACCGCAACGGCAATCTGGGAAAGTAAATTTTAAGAGGTTGCTGGTGAATCCTGGGGCAATATTCAAATTCCTCCAAGGCTTTGGGATTTAAGGGCAGGAAAAATGGCCAATTTGGGGTTTACTTACATCACAAGACAGGAAAGTTGTAGCCAGAGAAGATGAAGAAAGTCAGTTTGGTGTAGGCACCAGAACAGAAATCAGGACATTGTGAGTTCTCATCTCACTTTAGGCATGAAAGCTGACTAGGTGACTTTGGGCCAGTCACTCAACTCACAGGTTTGTTGCTGTGGAGAAAATAGGAGAAGGAAGGAGTATTAGGTATGGTTGCTGCCTTAAATAATGTATAAAAATAATAAAGGGGGGAAATAATAAAGCAAGCAAACAAAGGCAGCTATCTGTAAACAAATTTTTGCTCAGAGCTTATAATCAGTCCAACAAGAGGAAGGAGATCACAAAACAGGTTGCCATATTTATCATCTCTATTTTGATAGCACTGTGGCCCTCCATAAGCCAGTTCAAAAATCTTTTTATTCTCACTATGATGATAAAGCATGAAGCAGCTGTTATAGGAGAACAGTAAATGGTCAAGCCAGGTTTGCTACCTGGGTTGCAAAAAACCACATGTATTCTAAAATGGTAGCAAAGAGCTGGAGTTTTCCGCATCTCTTTGTCACCATATGAATTTTTCTAGTTCAGATATGATAGCCTTAATTTATTCCTTGTTTCTGAGTTTTGTAGGGATATTTTTCCATCAGAAATCATGCTACCTTGGATCTGAAGATGCTATTGATACTGAACATCAAATAAAATAAACAATTGAAACATGAAATAATCATAATCAGATGACATCACAGAGAATAAGTGAGTAGAGAGGCAAAGGAGGGCGCATCAAGTGATTACACAATTAAAATCACAAAAATGTTAGACTTTTTTAAAAAAATAGCAATTGTGCTCATTTTTACTCAAACATACACGTGGTAGATTAATAATACCATTCTTTTCATTTGATTATATAGAGGAACATGCTTTGAAAAGCAAGTTTGTTTCTTTCAGAACATATAATTTATTTATTTTTAAAAAAATTAAGTCCCCAGAAAGAAGGGAATATAAAAAATGTATATTGCTAGAAAATTCAGAGAAGCCATCTTGGGTTTTAATCTTATTTAGCAATCAAATGAGGGAAATTTAATTTTATGGCAGAATTACATGCTGAACACAAAGGAGAGCAGTGGTGAACTGGACAGCTTGTCTTTCTTCACCTTGTCCTCAGCCAAGTGTCATAAAGCAGTTGGCCAGAACTGCTGACTACTTTTAACAAAGTGGAGCTCACTGCTGATGTTTCACAAGTAAATGGAAAAACACATGCACACACACAACCTAATATACCTGTATGGATTTGCCACAGAATGGCTGCCCTGAAAAGCAGACATAACAGAGGATTGTATAGTTTATTTGAAGGAAAAATTCAAAAACATTTATAGAACCTAATGGTATTTACCATCAAGGAAATGTGGAGAGGGCTACTGTTTTGCAACATTTCTGCATGTTTACTCAAAAGTAATTTTCACTGAGTTTAGGTGAATTATTCCTAGTTTCCTAGTGCAAAAGGGTTGTTGCACTGATCTTTCTATTTTTAAAAATAACATTGGTCAAAATAAAAACATTTTATTTTTTTAAAATGTGTCATTCTTCAGGATAAATTTTGTTTCCTTTATTTTCAATTCCTGTTCGAAAGTCTGTATAAATAAAGTTGTGTCTAAATTAACCAAATCTGCTGTCAGTACCTTCTTTGGCATTCCAATTCCCAATCCCAGTGTCACTATGGGATAAGATATGAAGCATCCCAGAGGAAGAAGTTTCAAGCCAGCAAGTAGTCACTAAAGAATTATTATCTCTTAAGTTAGTGTCTTCCATATATTTTATTACTTGTACTGTCTCATGATGAAGTGTTAACAAAGTGATGAGAAAGAACATCCATAATTTCAGTCATATTTATAACTGTTTTGCATATATTGTAAATATTTGAATTAATTTCTTTAATTCTTGCTTTCTTTTCCACTTTGCTGATAATTTGATGTACTTTTTGTGCAATAGACAATAATGCCTTCATCCACAAGCTGGTAGAAATATGAATCTAGCTGTAGATCCTATTAAGGTACTCCTCTTGAGCTAGGTTAAGGGCAAAATGTTTAATACTGTGGACATTTCCATCTTCATGTAAACATTAGAGAGAAAGCCAAATAAAAATAAAATTTATTAGATCAGCAATGACTTAATAAAATGCAGACAAAGAGGGATAACAAATAACAGAGCAATAGTAATTATATGGATTGACCCGACTCTCTGATGATAAGGTAATATGGCAGGTCCTTGAAGTATGAAAGGAGTATTTACAGAGTTTCTTCCCTTTGGTTTTTATCTATCAAGAAGCAATAAATATAAAAATTCAAATGTTTGAATTTGAATTCAAATTCAAACTCAGGACAACTGAGGCAGATGATTTTTGGGATGTTCTATATGACGTACCAGAAAGTTGAGGCATTTTTTTGTTTTAATTGATTCAATTGGATGTTGCCAAATTTGAATGGTTGCTGTCCTATTCTTTTTTTTTTCAATAATATTTTTTTTTAATTTTCTTTTGATTCAATCAGCAAATTGTCTTTATTAAAGGCAAGGTTCATTCTGTGTCTGTTAAAGATGAGATGCTGTAGATGAATTGCACACGGGACACAAAATCTGCCCCAGGCCTGCAGCTCATACTGAGCTTCATATTTTCCTGACACTCTTAGGCAGCCAGTCATGATAACGAGCAATCTGATCCACCATTACAGTGAGCGGAAAGATGAGATTACTTTTCCCTCAAGAGTTTCTGGGTTTGTACAGCTGTCCATTACCTAGCAGTCAGTCTTCCCATGTTCCATGAGGCATTACTCTATGTGCCAGCCCTTGAAACCTCTATATGCAAGTGCTTCATTCATTGTGGCCAGACACAGTGTTCTATGCACAGCAGAGAAGATGAAGGAAAAGGCTCAGTGCTGTTAAAGTTGTGTTCTGGATCTAAAAACATAAAGGATATACAAATGTGTATCCAGTACAAATGAAGGAACCACTGAAAGAAGGATATTAGTCAACTTCATGTGACATTATGGTATATGGCAGGAAACTATCCAGGCTGTGAAGAAGCTACCAAGAAGAAGTGACCAGTTACACTTCAGATAACTTCATTTAATATTGTCCATCTATATTTAGAAGCATAAATATAAAAAAAAAAACTTTAGAGGTACAGGAAAGCAGAAAATAAAAAGCAGTATGAAGCTACTGCTGAGATTCAAGAAAAGGAAAATAACCTAATCAGATAAATAAGCAAGAAATATAATTTTAGGGATTATAATTTACATTTCAATAATAAATAAGAAAGGGCAGAAAGAAAAGCTGCATACAGTTGTTCTTAGGAAAGAGCTGGGTCATTTGTACACATTACTTTTTATTGTTTCTATTCAATTTAAAGACTCCATCTCACTCTGTTGCGTAAGGAGTGTTCTGCATTGGAATTAGCTATAGAGGTTCAAATATCTTCAGATGATACAACTAATGTTAAACCAAATGAAATCCCATTGATTTTCATAGGATTAACCAAAAGGAAATCAATAGAATATGTTTGTTCAATGTTGTCTTTTGTTAAGCCAATTCCAATTTTTCTACTATGAATTCTGGTAATTACATTTTCCATAAGAGTTCCCAATTTTCAAAATTTAAAAAAGCAATTGCATCAAGAATTGCTATTCATTTTCTTTGTTGATTCTATTTTAAATATTAAATATTTAACACATTGTTTTTTCCAGGTCACCTATTCTCCTGAATTTAAGAATGACTTTACCAACCAAACTAATTTGCATCAGATGAATTATACCAAAACTTAAATGTTTATCTCCGTACTTGCTTGAATTTACCTACTCCAGGAGAAGAGTATAAGAACAGTTGTTGAAGCAGGAAAATACAATTCCTAGCTTTGCTCCCAGTGATTTTTCTTGCTCTTCAATTCATGACCAAATATATTATTACTGAGAACCATTGGGATCTAGTTACCCTTATGGCAGAGTAACTTGCCAGCAATAGCAGTTATGTCAAGCTAAAATAAGACTTGGGTATCTGTGGGATAAACTGTTTTCAGTCATTACTTATGTGGTAACAGATAATAATAGGATTACATTCTTTAGGGTTGGTTCTAAAGTTTTCACCCTCAAATTCTTCTAGTATATTACATCAATTTCCTCCTGAAATCCATTGGTTTGTTCAGCAATAAATAAGTTTATGATTTGGGCTTACCACTAAGTGAGAAGGTTCCATTTTCTTTAGAAGTACAAGACTTAACTATTTGATTGGAGATAAAGAAGAGAAGAAAGTGAGAGCAGTTGGGAGAATGTTCCACTTGGCTGAGGCAAAAGCTCATCAAAAAGAGTCAGAACAGAAGACACAGACTTTATTTATTTATTTATTAAATTTGTATGCCGCTGAAATTCAGAGACTCTCAAGGCTAACAACACAAAAAACCATACATTAAAAACCCTTAAAAATAAAAAATAAAATAAATCCATTAAAATAAAATAAAAAACCCGGCAGACTAGCGAGGTGGGCTAAAAAGATTTCATATATAAAAGGGGGTGAGGATGGCTAAGAATCCATCAGCCACCTCCACGATGATAATGAACCTCCCCTGGAGCCCCAGGCCATCTCACAGAGCCAGGTCTTAAGGCCCTTCCGGAAGGCCATCAGGGAGGGGGCAGCCCT